>JAHWFP010138754.1:98976-133839 GCA_023313725.1 Lithobius niger
AAAAACTTTCGGAGTGCCTGAGGATGGTGGCAGCCAGCCACCGAAAATTAGCTGGACATTAAAAAGTGTCCTGTTGTGAAAATGAGCGGACATTTTCTCCATAATTCCAGTAATTATGAACCTAATAGTGACCGGAATACATCCCTTATTAAATTTTGCTTTATTGTCAGCTAAAGACAATAATTCCTTATAGAGCTTAAAATCCTTACTTTTATCATACCAACATTCCCAATGATATCTGGATCCAGGCAGCACAAGTTCCGCGCATACACAGAGTGGTAGCCAACTTTATTACCAGGGCCTCCAACCATTAAGACGTGTTTTCATGTCCCTTGCACTTGAAATTTCCTGATGTGTTTTCACACGTTATTTCTGGCTGGCATTGCTCTGTTTTTACGATATACATATTTGCGCTTCATTTCTGTGCTGTTCCTTATATTTTGAAAGTGCTTTTCTTTAACGTCATGGCTTTGTCTGAAATCCTTGTTTCGACGACACCAGATAGACGTATTCGCTGTATCCACTTTAAACATTGTGAATTGGACATTCACGAACTTTGCTGTTCCTGCAGATCATAAAGTCCTAGGCCACGTGCTACATGCCTTTTCATTCCACTGGAACATTAGGGAATCATTCTCCCAAAACACGTTATTTTTATTAGTTCAATCTTTTTGGTTTTATTTGTTTTATCTGAAGGACATGGAACTTGTGACATTCATTTCTAGTCCTGTACGTACTAACCAGGAAAACTTCATCTCCGTTCTCTTCGGTTGGATCGAGAAATCCTACATAACTTTCGAACTCTGCTCCGGAATTCTGGAAATGCATTGGGCAGGTGTTCAGATTGAGCTAATTGAATTGGAATCGTAACCTGGTTTGGTTTTGGATTGTTTGTTAGGCACAGCCTCAAAGTTATGTTAGTCTGTCGGTGTTTCAGTTCATTCACTGGTGTTGTCAAATCGCCATCCAGCTACTTTAGCCTGGCTTTACAACAATGCAGCCAGCATGTTCCGTGTGAGCTTTTAACAAAAAGCAGAAAGTTAAAAAGCACTATAGTTATTAAAAACACATACAGTGTAGCCATCAAGTGCTGGTGAAACTACGAAATCACGACGTTTCGGTTCCAAGGTCGGAACCGTTTTCAGGTGAAGGGTTTAAAACATGTCAAACAACTTAAAAATAAAAATTAATAAAATAACAGCAGAGCTTGGGCCATGGAAATAAAACTTACAAGTCATAAGGATGCAAGGTTCCATGCTAAAAACAAAATAAAATAAAAGTCAGCACAATTCGAAAGAATGTGCCAACAGTCACACCTAACTCACCCAAGTCTGCTGGTCGAATGAGAGAAAATTCGGTCAGCTAAGCTTTAAATAGTGGGTCCCTGGATTTTGATTGGTGGAAATGTGTTGATGCCAGCGTCATTGCATAACTTAATGTAGTCTTGTAGATGATTGGCTGTAGGTATTAAGTGATTATGAACAGGTGATTTGGTTAAATGAATACAAAGTGTTTCCAAATTTTCGTGTGTTTTGGTGTGAGGAATTTGAAATAAAATACTTGTTTGCGAAATTTCGGGTTCATGCCCTGTTTTTTGAAAGTGTTGAACCAGTGAGTTTTCTTGTTTGAGCTTTTAAACGTTATTGTTACTATTTTATTTATTATCCGATTTTTAATCTGTTTTCTTGGTTGGTCATATTGTCTGCTTGCATCCAACTTTCTAATTTACGCTTTTGCTATCTCGTTTGGAAGATAGGACGAGGATTATCTTGAAATATCAAGTCAAGGTCATTCCTTTTTTCTCGTGAAGACATCCCCCCATCACTCCCATCATTTAATTTCTATCATTATTCTCTCATTAGCCATTCACAGAATATTGGCTCATAACACTTTAGTTGGATCACCCTGTATACAGCATATACAGGAACTGGTCGATTTTTGTAATATCAAATTAAGTGGCAATGCCTGACATCCATTTTAAGCTGCCCGAAACAAAATAAAGCAGAAAGCATGTCAATAGTTCATTCCCAGGCTAGTAAACACTGGTCTACCTCAAAATTTGTATAAATAATGGCTGGCCAAGTAAAGTCCCCACCTTGTTTAATTTGTTGCGCAATGGTTTTTCTGTGCACTTCAAACTACAAAGTTTAACGTTCATGTTTTAGTGTTTTGAAATTCGAGAAGCCGAACTTATGAACTTGTTTACACTCTTTAAAGAGAGTTTTTGTGTACAAGTCTGCCCGTTAAATTTCACCATAACCGCACTTGGGGAGCTTGCCAACTGTCACAGCTGCTTGTTATCACTTGTTTTTTTTTCTTTCTTTTTTGGTTTGCTGTGTTTTTTTCCCCCCAAGGAATTATGTAGGGCATTCAAAAAACACTAAAGGGAGAGACTGGAACCTCAATAGTTTAAAAGTTATTTATTACTGTCTGAGTTTAAAATTAGACAGTGATTAAGAGAAACTTCTAAATTGGCTGGCAATAGAAAAATGGAAGCCATAAAGGGTTGCAACTGAAAGAAAAGTTCCCTTTGAACCTGTTTGACGAGTCAAATACTGTTGATTGAGAACCACAAAAAACTGTTTTTTTTTTCTTTTTTTTTTTTATATAGTCAAAGATTCCGTTTATTAATACATCAGGGTTCATCAGCACTATGCAGCCTTGAACTCCTTGGAAAGGCATACATTTGATAAACCAAAATTCAAGGCTTGAAAGGCCTTGAAAATTGTTAAAAACCTTGAAATGGCCTCGAACTTTTTTTCATCGTTTTTAAAAAATTCGAACCATCCTACTTCGCGTCGCGTCGTAGTCGCCTGCTATTTCCACAACGATCGATGCACGTCGGATATTGTAAATACTGTAACTAAGCTTCTTGTGGTCAAGCAGCCTGTCGAAAATTCGCAAATTCGGTAGGATTTGTTTCTTTTTGAATTTGAGCGTGAGTTTGTCTTCTGGAACCATCGTTTTTGAAACTTTCATCGAAAATTTGCCATAGCAACAAACTAGAGTGCTACAATTTTGTACCGTTTTCTGACCATGTCAATAGTAGGAGAAAGGACTAAATTGTTGGTGTCATTTTCCATGTGTTAATCTGGCTCCCCACTAAAAAAATACAATAAACAAATTATCAGATTATGTTCTAATGGAAATAATGAAGAACACAGTGAGGCCAACATCGACATCTTAATACGTGTATTAAATTGTATGGCTACAAATTGTAGTTTATTTAGTGGGTTTTATTTATTGTAGTGGGTTTAATGGTTTAAAGGAAAGCTAAACCATTCCATCTTAAGTTTCACTATCGTTAGTTAAGTACGAAAAAAACAAGATGCAAGTTGCGCGAAATTTCCAACATTCGTATTAATTATGCAATAGTTAATTTAGAATCTAAGTTTGATGTTTCCATAGCGCGAGACAACGAACGCGACTTTCCTCGCATGGTACTGACATCACACATCATCACCTTGGACCTTGGAGGAATGACGTCATCGCAGCACACTAGCGAGTGCGCGCCGGCTTGTGCTTCTAACATGGCGGCTGCGAGACCGAACCGCTCTGACCATAGCAGCGCGAACCAAAACTCAATCTCTGCGTGATTTATTAATTAAAGTATTCAAGAAAGTAGCTACCGAAAATATTACCGCTGCAAAGACTCGTGAAAGTTCGTTCAGCTACGCGGTAATCCACTCAAAACTAAATGCTAGGCAGATAAGAGATTGGACAGTGTCCACTTGTTGCTCGTGGGGAGGGAGAACTAATTTAGGGGGCGTGCGCTTCATTTGAAAAGAACCTGTGCGCGAGACAACGAACGCGACTTTCCTCGCATGGTACTGACGTCACACATCATCACCTTGGATCTTGGAGGAATGACGTCATCGCAGTTCTTTACTAGCTACTGAGGAATGTGAGAACCGAGCGCGATCTTGCCAGAGCTTGTTGGGCGCATGCGCCAAGGGGTGATGAAGTGTGTCGTCACACGAACGAGACTTGGCTGTGTTGACTGCACTAACGAAGAATTCGTCTGCTAGAATGAAGATTTAGACACGTTACTACGTAATAACTATAAAGACTGAGTGGTTTTCGTACCTCTCACATGTTTTTTAAGTGTCTTAATTAACGATACTGAAATTTAAGTTGGGAGGGTTTAGCTTTGCTTTAATGTGCAAAGTGCCTTGAAAAGACTTGAAATTAAAAAGCCCTTGAAAGTGGTTTTGTCTTGTTGTGTACGAACCCAATTTTATTAGTAAAGACAATAACGTTACATCCCATCAATTTGTGCCATAAGTAACGTTTCATTATGGAGATATAGGTTAATTTGTTATTTTATAATTGATTTAACGTACCCATTCCCCAACACTTGTTTTTGAAAAGTTACCGTATTCTATTCATGGCCATGAGTTGTTTAAAATTTTGGACATCATTAATTGTATTTCCATGGAATAAAGTTATGATGTAACTGAAGGTATAAACTCGCTGGCAGTTTGTAAGAGACGTGAACATTCTGCTTCAGTAATTTGTGCTGTTAGCCGCTGTATCATAACGTCACTTTTGCCATCAAAATATTTTCACGTCATGATAAAGTACGGCACCTTAGCATACAAAATATTGAGGAAGAAATCTCAGATTTCGTCAAGTTGAGTTAAAAGTATTATGTTTTAAATCAACATTATTCTAACTTTATCTTCGGGGTTTGTTGAGTTTCGTGTTCTTTAGGTATTGTGGCTGTAAATAAAAACGTGTTGCTTACCTATTTCCGTTAGCTTTGGCATAAATATCAGACTGCCTGAACACGGAATTGAACTCTTTTACTCCAAATTCAAAGTGGAAGCTCTGCTGCTCAGTCATGCTGCCATGGCTGTATAAGTAAGACATAGCAATAAGACCAGGTCACTTAATTTAAGGTCATGGTTACATTCCTCCCCTCCCCCCCCCCCCAACAAAAAAAAACCTCTGAACAGTCGGTTTGACTTTTATGTCGAAAGGAAAATGCAAGTAGGTCCATATCCATTGTTTCTTATTGTGCTCTGTTTTATGATTCTTGTTCGTGATAACAAGTTTGTCGTAAAGGTTTTATTATAGTTGCTGATTATGCAGCTTCGACAGCCCACCATTTATTAAAGAAATTTTTTTTCGTATTTTGCAGATCAATGATTTGTTGAAAAAACTTCCTAAATAACCTTGATGTCTTGATGACTTTGGTTACCCTGAAGAAATTTCTTTGACGACAGTATTAAGACGATGGACCCATAACTGATAAAGAGCTCGGTATGATACCAGCTTTTTCAGTACGACTTAAAAACGATTGGAGTCTACTAGAACGTTCTTGTCCACACTGAAGTTGCTATGATTGTGTGCTGTGCACGTGTGCCTAGAAATGATAATCCGTTTCGGGTCAATGAAGTGCATCGGGTTCGTAAAACTCTGACGGTAATAAAATGCACTTAGGCAAATAAATATTCACTCTTATTGTGTGAGATTGGGAAGGGGGAAGTAAGTTTTAAAATGTATTTCATTACCTCTTCGATATTGCATCCTTGAAGAGCCCCACATCCTCAAATTAAAGAAAATTATATATAAAATAGGGAATTAATTCATCTCTGATCAAGACAAAGCATGGTGATGTTTTGACACCTCAGCGGCTACAGTGTTCCTTTCCGCTGGACATTTGTATAAAGTTAAAAAATGTATTTGATTTAATAGGAAAATGTGCGTCATATAACAACTAGCCACTCTTCACAATTACTTGTTCTATCGGTAGCATGTGAAGAAATCGTGCCAGAATTGAATTGCAAATTGTGTGTGTCTACATCATTGTTGGCTGCTGCTGTGATGTTAATACACGGGACAAATACGAATTGATATCAACCACAGGCATATTTATTGTAAAAACTAGGGTAAAATTTTTGTGTTTTAAAATATTCATTCTGGTATTTACCAATAAAGACTTATCTTCTGATGGAATTGATTTTGCATTGGTTGCTAGATTTTCGTGATAAATGTAATACCGTAAATTTCCTATTAAACGCCCTGGTGAAGTGAGCACCCACTCCCTTAAAAAGGCTCCAAGGTAACAAAGTATAAAGTAGTAGAGTAAGCGCCTCCCCTTAAATCAACTTTTTTCTGCTGCAAATTTAACTAAAAGCTTCAAACGTTTAACGTACTTAACGTTTATCCGAGGTGATTCACAATTGGAACTCCCATGCGTTTTCGCCACCATTTTCCAGAAGTTTTCCCCCAAGTTGGCATCATGACGGAGTTGATTCTATTCTGGTTGAAAGATCAGCGGTTTTGCTACCTTTTTAGCATGCATTCGCCATTAGCCCTGCAGTTACGAAGAATTATGACCTTAGGAATTACTTTTTAACTGTATTGCGTTGGTTTCACTACTATCCGAAAATGCTTTCTTTTAGTTACTAGCTAAATATCGTTTATGTTTATGCTCAATGCTCAAAAACCTTACGTTTCACTTTAGGATTAGCCACGAGCTTCCATAGTGGCTAATCTCCCAGCATGCAGCGCCACCCATCCTCACGGTCGTTTTGAGCATTCGACCTGAATGGTCGTATGCTTGTGCTCTGCCTTCAGAATGCTTCAGATCCTCGAGTCTGTGCCTTTTGACGATGAAAGCTCGTGCTCGCACTCCTGGAGACCGGCATCCATGGTTGTACTTGTAAGTGTAGAAGGTGCCAGTTATTGTTGACCCTTGTGAAATTTGTTTGTCCCATTTGGCTAAAGAGTGCAAAAATATTCTTACGCTATGGCTTAACCAACCACTGTAGGATATCTGTGGCTCGCAAAAACTAGTTCTGTTTCATCTGGCTCTGGAAGTGAATGGTCTCATGATCGCCAACTTGGACAGAAGTAAGGTTAGCAGGGGCGAGATTTTTCCACCAGTATGTGGAATTCCACCTTTTTAAAGGGCCAACGAGAAATTTTTGGTGGGGAAGGGGATAGTTACTAGAAAATAGTACTCAAGTGAGAATCAATTGAAAAACAAGCAATTTCAAAAAATAAACACTCACAGCACCTTGCGAATTTTTGACAAGTTGTTGAGCGTCTAATTTTTGAAATTGTGCATTTTTCTACTTGATTCTCATTTGAAATGAACTTTCAAAGTAAAACCTACTGTGGATTTTTTCAAAATAGTACTCTCTTCAACTGTAAAAGTTTTACTTATTTATTCATCGAATTTTATTTCCATTATCCCATTTTGTTTGCACAGATATTGTGATAATTTCCTACTTTGTTTCATCTTAAGCCACCAGCTGGCGTAGCCGCCTCCAGTAGTGCTGCCTTGCGTTTCTGTCAAGAGCTTTGACGCTATGATAAATCGGTCTACTGCGAAAAGGGTTGACTTCGTGCACTGCTCGGTCGCTTGAGAATTGACCTCACGTTGGTAGCGAAATATCCAGGCCGGCACCAAAAGATGGAGGCTGTCGGACAAACCCACGGGCAATGGTGACCCTAACCACACTTTTTGCAGTATTGCGAGTGTTACGGAAAATCGGTTAAACAGTCGGGACATTCAAACCAGCAGTGTGGGCGTCATGAAACTCGGTGTGCCAATGCGGAAAATAGCAAAGATTGTGGAGGGAAAGACGTGTTTCAACTGAAGTTAATGATTTTAGTATTTAATTAGACTCGTTTATTCTATGCTTAATATAGGCTGCCTTAAAAGGAGTATAACAACTTAAATTTAAAAAAGAGGAGTAGTTTGTCCCTTAATCTTTCATCAGTACTGCAAACACCCCCCCTCCCCAAAAAAAAGCAGGTCACCCATCAATTCAAAAATCATCTGCCATTTTCGTGATCAGTGAAGCTTCCTCCTCCTTTGATTAGAAAATGGGTTATGGTGATTTAACCCCCTTCCCTGATTTTTGCCAAATTTACTTCAGCGCCCCCATGGTGTTAAAGCGATTTACGGTAGTCGTAGGGGTTAACTGAATTCGCCACAAGATGATCCTAACAATCCTAAGTTTTGACCCAGACCAAGTCCAGATACTGACTGCATAATCCATTTTTTATTAAGCTGGAGTTATTCTGCATTGGTATGTATAGAACAAATAAATTTAATGGTCAAATTGATCTCTTTAACCCTTTCCTTCATGTATACATTTTTATGCTTCTCATGATCATGCCCTTTAAATTATTGAAATATATTTATTAAACAGTTTAGTTACATTTTTGAGGACATGGTCTTACGAATTAAAAAGTTGGTATAATGCGTTATAGTTCAAACTTTACACCATCATTTCTAATGTGTGATTGTGATGCGTGAAACTAGAAATTTTCAGAAGAAAAAGGGATTGAAAGTTCTCGTAAATGTAGGCGAAGTAAAGGGTTAATAATAATAAGACTTCGAAAAAGAGTATGGCACCATCAAAAACTCTTTAAGAAATTATTAAAATGGGGTGGTTTTACTTTCGTGCAAAAATACTTCCCTTATTACCTTAAATCGTTCCTTGGTTCCCCACCAGGTGGTGCACCCGTTCACATCCCAGCAGGCAGTGCGACCAAGGAGGTCGTGTTCAGATCACTTGTATTGAAAACAAAACAAAATAAAGTCTGTAGTGGTTAGCTTTTTTATTTCATGCGATAATGACCAGAATTTGAATTTGCCTCATTTGCCGTTGGACAAACGGCAAATGCGGCAAATTCAAATTCTGATTCACATTCCGACACTGCCTGAAGCAATGTAAACCTCGTTTTTGTACTTCGTTTTTTGCCTGGATTTCTGAAGAAGGTGGACGCTGCGTAATTCCACCGAAAATTCAAGTGGACAGAGTTTGTGATTGTTCATTTCTTAGTGGTGAAGTGTAAACTTTGAATTGCAATGTCGTACTCACGCCACAGTAAACACCGCTTGCCGGTATTTTTCCAATGACAGGAAGTTTGTTTCGTAACAAGGTTTTAAATAAAGTTGTTAAGGGCTTGTCATATGGTCCGAAATCTTGGTTGTTACCACTGTGATGTCGAAGGCAAATTATAGACTTTTACGGTTACAGTTTGCGACATGCAGGTCTTAGACGTGATAATGAGCTATTTCTTCGATGACGGGAGTTAACATCCAAGTATGTATAAAAACGGAGAAGGAACTTCACAGAAAATCTGAATAGCAGTAAGCCTAGAAAATTCTAATTTCGGATTATACAGTTAGGGTTTAAGGCATTACCAGTAGAGGTTTCGTCTTCACAGGCAAGGCATCAATTTAACCTTAAGTTTGCTCATGTGGTTAAGTTTTGATTTTTGATTCCACATCTTTTCAAATGGTAGTGTTTAACAAGACAGAGGATTTTTCTAAACAACACACGTTGATGCATCATGAATGCATCACCGGCTTGATCATGGCTCCACATCATGGCACTGTCCTTGACTCGTGGAAATGTTGCAGAACTAAGACTAGTCCAATCTCACCCGAGTCAATTCCAAGCCGATTCCATTTTCCGATCGCAGTAATTAAAAAATCCACAATCAACGTGTAAATAATTTATGTTGTGAAAAAAAAAACCTGCGATAAAAAATAATTTCATAATATTGTTGTGTATGATAATCATTTTAATGATGTCTGTATGCCATGCAGTTTTTAGTCCAGTTTCCCATATGACTCAACCTGTGTGCAACAATTCAGAATGCAGAGAAATTTCTATTGCAGAGAGATTGTGAAATCGCCTAATGTTCACTATCGCACTGAAGAAAAGCTTACCTAACAGACTAGCGTGAAACAAAATTTAACATTTCTGTCAGTCCTTGAATGTTACAGGTATTATCCAAGTAAAAGTTTCTGACCAAATTTGGAATGCCAACATTGCCTTGCAGATTCTTGAACACCTTTTAAGATGAAAAACCCTGCAATCGTTAATGTTTTGCCTTGGAACTTCTAATGGTAAGAGCTAGTAAGATGATTTATTCAAATGTTAAAATCGGTTACCGACGAGAGAAAATATGTTTGGTGTTAACTATGCTAATTAATGCAAATATTAGTACCACCCGTATGCAGAATGTATTCGTATAGCTAGTATGCCAATGTACATTTCAATCGCGCTGACATTACCAGAAGTAAAGCTACAGGTTTGTAATCAACTTAAATGTATAAATTTTTCTTTCTGTCGATTCCGGAGTTATTTTTGCAGTTTTACCAAGGAAGTTTGTGGATAAACACGCTCTTGCTAACAAATTTGAAACTTTGTGTGGGCATGCAATTTGTATAAAGCATTCTTTGAAGTTGATTCGAAAGGATGTAATGGTATCAGACTATCAGTTAATACATCAACAACTGGATACATCCAGTGCTGCTGTGACTGCTGCATCAATAACTAGACGATTAGCGAATGGCAATTGTTTCGTGCTGCACCAGCCAGAGATTGATAGTCTTATTTTTACGTATTTCTGTATTAAAGTATTGATGAGAGAAACTAGAGAAAACTTTTTCATATAAATTTATTACTTAACTATTGAAAACTTTTTCATATAAATTTATTACTTAACTATTGAAAACTTTTTTCATATAAAATTTATTACAATTAATTCATACATGATTGCTGTGATGTGTGCTACGGCACCTAGTAAATATTAAATAGATTACACACTAACCTAATCATGAATTACTCGCTCGAATGTCGATCCAGCAGTAGTTGCCACTTGCTATTGTCTAGTGTGTAGCACTTGTAAATCTGAGCACAGTGCCGGAAACCGTCCGTCGCTAACTTGTACAGTTCCCGAGCTATCACTGGACAAGTGCTAGTCTCTCTTGCTAGGTGCTATTTTGGAGAGTTAAAGCAGGGCTGAAATTCAGGTCCCCAACTGTTGGTTTTCATTCGCCAAATGGTGAGTGATGACGGACATTGGAAACGGATGATTCTGTTCAACTTCGTCAAAATGTGGAGCAGTTGTACTACTTGTACTTGTGAATGAAGGCACATTACTGTTCTTTACCACACAGAACGGGGTAACAAAAAACACCATCTGTCTTTTGTCATTTCATACTTTTCGTCATATCTCCTGAACAAGTCTGAAAAACATTTTTTAATCCAGTTTCTATAGTTTTGGTGATGACGAAACTCGGGATCTATCTGGTGTGATTTGTGTCACTTGTGTTTATTTTGGCAATGGTTTCTGTTTTACCTCATTTGCACGTTTACTGTAGTTGATGAAGGAGGAATAGGATACATAGTTGCTGTAATGTAGATAGCCTTCCAATGAGAATAATAAAAGAAAGTGACAAGGTGTATGTACAGATGAGATTTCGTATAGACGACTTGAACTATGTAAATTGGAGGTTCAGGACTAGCACAATTTCAACTGTGCAACTGTGTATACTAATTTATGGAATAAATAATATATTGTTGTTTTCAAATTGGTTCCATGGACTGGTAATTTACCAAGGCATTGCAAAAAAAAAAACTCCAAATAAACGGAGTACTGACAAATCACTGAACAGCGAGACAAATCAGTTTTCATGCGCCCTTGTACTATTTTTCTGTGGTGTTAGAGGTAAAACCTCTAGCTATTTGGTAAGTAGATATCAATAGGAACCACCACAAGTCACATGTTAGGTTTAAGATGAGATGGTATTATTTATAAATGAGAGCATTGGGGTATTTCGAAATGCGGTAAAACGATAGTGCACAATTTCCAATATTTTCAAACTCGCAATTCACCTGAAATAAAATCTAAAATTGGGACACAAAATAAACGGTTAGGCTTACTTGAATTACTTTGAAACGCTGTTGAATCACTTCGATCTCCGAAATTACTCATTACACTCACTTTCAAAAACAGGATACTGTCAGTATCTTGCAAATTTTCGATTGTATTTCAACAATCTTCATCAGGCAGGGTTAAGAAAAATCGAGTCTTCTGGTTACATTTTCGTCTGCTTGCGTGAAAAGACTTTTCAAGACTTTTCAAGCAAGTAGGCGAAAATGTAACTAGAAGACTCAATTTTTCCTAACCCTGCCTGATGAAGATTGTTGAAATACAATGGAAAATTTGCAAGACACTGACAGTATCCTGTTTTTGAAAGTGAGCGTAATAAGTAATTTCCGAGATCAAAGTGAAAAAAAAAATTGTGACACTTATAAATAAACAAATCGTCTCTGTGGTTACGAATAATTTTTCAGTTGCAGAAATCACTTAACACGAAATAAGGACTTGAAGTCCGTTTAGAACCAAGGCCAATGTATCGGAATAAATGTGCCGGAATCATTTTCTTCTTATTGTAATAATTATTTCTTTTCTTATCTTAGATGATCATAAATTCGACGAGATCAGTATTGTGGTGAATTCCAGGAAATCGCAGTACAAATTAAACTTAAATAACCATTATTAATTATTCTAGTAATATTTCAGGTCTCAAATAAAATCAGTTTCTTCTAAATACTGAATGAATTTTTCAGAACTATAAAATGAAACACTGCAAGTTCACGTAAGTTTTTACAAGCAGTTCTTCCACGACGTGTACGGGCAAACTCGTGAAAGACAGCGGAAGGTCGTGGTAATAAAGTATCTTTATTAATAAAATCGAGTTGTCGCGTAGGATGGACGGCAACGAGACGGCCACAAGACGGCCGCAAGTAATTGATAGAGCACATATCTGTTTTCATTGTCGGTCGCTCGCCCTTTTTCTTTGCTACTGTGGTAAGAAGGAACCCGCTCGCCCTCTTACTGATTGTTGAAGCTTCGTTTGTTAATCGAGTTGTCGCGTAGGATGGACGGCAACGAGACGGCCACAAGACGGCCCCAAGTAATTGATAGAGCGCATATCTGTTTTCATTGTCGGTCGCTCGCCCTTTTTCTTTGCTACCGTGGGAAGAATGAGCCCGCACGCCCTCTTGCTGATTATTCAAGCTTCGTTTGTTTAATCCTCCCTTACAATGTCTCCAATGCCTATTTATTTATTCCAGGTGTACAAAGGCGTAATTATTTATTTCCGGTATACAAAGGCGTATTTATTACTTCACATGCACAAAGGCGTATTTATTGATTTCACATGTACAAACGCCTATTCCAACCATTATGGCAGGAAAGAATCATATGTAATGTAAGTGTATGGACTCCGGAACAAGGGATACGCTGAATGAGGGAGTGAAGCAAACGAAAAACACCCTTTCCTAGACAGGGTACGCAAAACCACATAGACGGGATACACGCATTCCGTAAAACACATGAGGAAGGAAATCGTTCCAGTGTTTTTAACGGTGCATCAAACACCACCCGTGCGTAGCACGGGCTTCCGCTAGTAAAGTATTATACAAATGAGTAGTATACAAATGAGTGACTTGGACTATGGGCCGGTTCACTCCGCCACACCCTTCTTTCGCGGTTCACGCACAAACAATTACTTGCTCCACAATATAGCATTCAATAAATGATGATTGCGCATAGATTAAAATATGTATACACTCTGAATAAAAATATATTTCAAACGTTAAATAAATTAAATAAAAAATACAGAGAGCAATGTGACCTGTCATCTCGGCATTTTTTGACGTCACCAAAAGTTGAAGCGCCAGCAGCGTGCCTGCTGTAAAACCGGCAACAGTGACGAAAATCTCGCAATCCTCTCCCTCGTACACAATTCAGAATCCCTATTTAAGGAAAACTAAAACCCTCGTAACGACTTAGAAATCATTTGTGTAAATTATTTCTTCCTAAAAAAACGTTAGTGGCAATACCTTACTATGAAATTCACCCATTGTAAAATGGATTTAAAACTTTTTAAAACGCGCACTTTCAAAACAGGAGACACTCACGTATCTGCTAATTTTAGATAATAGAGCCCTTTTTTTGGAGCAGACGATGTAAACAAAAATGATGTAGCCAGAGTTCAGAAAAACCATCCTTATTGTGCCTGATGAAGATAACAGCTCTGTTGAAAATTAGCAGATACACAAGTGTCTCCTGTTTTGAAAGTGTGCATTTAAAAAAGTTTTAAATCCATTAAAAAAATATTTATAGAATATAATTTGTATTGTGTAATTTTATAATATTAATGAGATTCTTGAATTAAGCTCCATTTCACAACCAAGTTTCTTAAGTTTAAACCAAAATAACAGAACATACAAATAATTGCTAAAAAGTGGAATCGCCGGCGATGCCCTCAGTGCAGAAGTAGAATCGCTCAGGCTTGACTTAATGCTAACCGAGATATCACTTCACAATTCCCCCCCTCCCTCGAAAACTGTGGACTCCGTTCCACAGCCCAAAAAGAAAACGAAAGGAGGAAATGAAAATCTGAGGTTAACACCTTTCCAAGAATTGCAACAAACAAAAAGAAGAGTAAGAAAACTTTTTATAGCCGACGAAAATATACATTACCTTATTTACACTAGCAGTTTTCACTTTGAGCTTGTTGTATCCCCTAGAAGTTGAAGTTGCCTTCCCTGCCTGGCTCGTACACTACCGCGCATGCGTCGGGCTTGCCCATATAAACCCTTGCGCAGCTTCGGTTACCATCATTTCTCCTAGGGCGCTCGCCACGTGCGGTCGCTCCTGAGCTATCCCCGATCCGCCACCGCTTACCTTCCATCCGCGGTGGTTGCCGTCCTATCCGCTTCTTCCTACATCCCCGCAGCAGGACACGGGGGGACCTCCTCCTCGTTTGTACCACTATCCGCCGCTCGGGGCGAGGGATCGCTGATCCCCGTTTTCCCGACCACCACCCTTGCTCCTACTGCGACCTCTTGGCTATTAAGCCTATCCGGTCCCCTGTCGTCCTCCGCCTTTCGGCTGCCTTGGATTCCGTCCGTCGTCACTCTGCGCCCGCCTGGAGGCAGGCCGCTCCCCACACGGACACTTCCACATTTTCTTCCCTAGCCGCCACGCGGTTCACTTCGTTGGGACGCCGTGCTAACCATCCGCTTCTAGCACTAGCTTCCGCAACGTCCGCCTCCGCTTCGTGATGCCGCGAGCACAGGGGACGCAAGGGATATCCTCCCCCCTTCCTCGCCATCCGGCCTCACCGGTCCCGGCTGCTTGCCTGGGCCCCCCACCCTCCGCCCTCTGCACGCTGCCTTCCCTCGGAACGACCGTTCCTTGTTTTTGGCCGACGACCTCGCGCCTGCGTTGCGTATGGGCAGTGGGGGTGTCTGTTCAACCCAGCGCCAATCCTCATCCCCAGTCCTCCTACCCAGGGGCTGCCTCTGCGTGGCATTTCTTGGGATGGGCTGCCTCATTGCCATATATCGGCTTTTCCACACACAAAAAAAAAAAGAGTTCCTCATCCGCGGCTCCCCACTGCGCATCGCTTCTGCGCAGCCCTTTTTTGGTTGAGCCTTTTCACCGCTCACTGTCGGATTGCGCCTTCCTTCCCTCCAGCATTGGATGCTGTTGTTACTTAAAGGGGTATGGTATCCCTCCGCATCCTCACCGTCTGCGCATCCTACCGCACAGCCCTCTTTCTGATATATATTCTGACATTGCAGCCCGCTCGTCTTTCCTCGACTTTCGTCCTATGCAGCTGTGCTATACGCTGCTCCTCAACTGTTCCAATCCTTGTGTCCGTCCTCCAGCATATTTCCATCCTCTTCACGGATCCACCGGTCCTTAGGACCAGCTACTTTCACTATCCGTTCCCGGTTGGCACTTCGCTCCCGATTTCCTCTGCTCCGCCCTTAGGAGCGGATAGACAGAGGACCGGTCCATCCTCAGACTAGGATGCTTATATTTTCACAAGAGTTTGCCGCCGTTTGGACATTTTTCCGTCCATCGCTCCTCTCCATCTTCTTCTCGTCCGCCGGTCCTCCGGGCCAGCGATCCTCGTCTCCTCTACGATCCACCCTGATCCGCTTCTGCAGGATGCCATCTAAGATTCTACCGGTGGAGATTCCGCTCCCGGCCATGCCTTCCACAGTCTTTGGATCCGTAGGCCGGAGGGCCTCTTCATCCACCCCTAGGATCAGGATACTTTCTCCTGCTGCGGTAACACATCGTTGGTCTGGGCGCATCCCTACTCACCGATCCTCTGCTGTTCGACAACCACTCAATCCGCCATCCGCTATCTTCCCAGCGTTGATACTCCCATTTCCTTCTGAAACACCCAGGGGCGCTTACGTAAGGAACGATCCGCCTCGGGTCTTATCCCGTACATCTCGCAGGCACCATCCTCTTGTCATTCATCCTCTTGGTCAGCTAGTCCTTCGATCCTCAGACGTACGCTCCGCCGTCCGCCTCTGTCCTTACCGTCACCGGCCTTCGCTGTTCCTCTTGAGTCATCGGCTAGCCTTCACCTACTCTTCATCCGCCAAAGCTTCTATTCCTAACCAACGAACAGACATGGTCCGTCACCAACGTGTTACGGCTGCTACATCCGCTCCTGGATCTAGGTCCTCCTCCTCCAACACGACCACGTCCACCAAGACATCCTCAAACGACCGTTGATCCGCTTCGCCTTCGATCCGAGACACCGACTCTGCCGTCCGTCCTACCATGAGACTGAGGATACGGTCCTCACTATGACCCTCCACTCTGCCTTCCAGATCGTCCTACAGACCGCCTGCCACACGCTCTTTAACGAACAACACCTCAAGCGGCCTCGCAAGACATCAAGGCCACCCTCCGATTCCTTCGGCGCCAACGACGACCCCCCCCCCCTCCCACTCGCTCCCTTCGTCACACACTATCCTCCGCGGAACACTTTCCAGGGTATTACACCTTTCCCCTACTGAGATGGAGAGCTTACAGTTCGACATTGTCTTTCGACAATTTGTACAGGAATTCTCCTCTGGCCTTACCAACCACTCCTCCGTCAATCCGCAACCGCAACGGATACTCTTCTGGCTGAGAATTGCCTTCTTCACACAACTGGTGAGGCCTTGACCAACGAGCTAGAAGTCGTAAACCAAAAAATATCACTCCCAGCATCTCAGCTATGTTCTCCAGGCACACTATAATTGGGTCTCGCCGATCCCCTCCTCGCCGCCGTAACAATCTTCTTATTATGCGCGTCCGCGGGCCCGGCGCCTCCGTTCTACGCCCTCCATGTTAGGGATACCTCCTTCCCCACGATCATCCGCTCGTGAAACACCGACACCATCTCCGACTTTGCTTCGCCGGACGGCCCCGTCCCCTCTGCCGTCGACCTTCCAAGATCCATCCGCGACTACGCCATCCGGCCCAACGGAGACACTAAAACCTGACACACCTCCGCTCCCACCTGCGGATCTCCCTGTCATCGCCTCCACTGGACTTACGTCCCACTTACCAGCAGCCACCAGCAGCGTCGTCCCACCAACTGGTGACCCGTACACCATGGCTTTATCCTCACCTTCAATATCCTCCATACCGTTGCCATCTCCTACAACAGGCACATCCCAGGACCTCCCTTCGGGGCCTCGTCCTCTATCCTCAGCAGCACTCTGACAGCAGTCCACCATCGTTCCAACCTTGCTAACCTTCTCACGTTAATCCGTATGGCACTACGATGACACTCCC
Organism: Lithobius niger; assembly: GCA_023313725.1. Lineage (NCBI taxonomy): Eukaryota > Metazoa > Arthropoda > Chilopoda > Lithobiomorpha > Lithobiidae > Lithobius > Lithobius niger. Next base: position 116,407 of record JAHWFP010138754.1, read on the forward strand.
AACCTTTTCCTTGCCTTCTATGACATTCACTGCAATACTAAGACGACGGAACGTGACATGTCCTTTGTCGTTCCAAGGTAACGAGAGTGGCCTTCGAATTCCGCACAGCGTCAGACTACTTCTGGCCCTACCTTCAGATCTTGGCCATTCGTCTATCCTCCGGTCTCCAGTGAGACGCCCACTCACGACCGAACTGCCTGTCATGTGCATCCGTCTCGCCCAAACTTTTGTATCCTTTTTACCCATTGACCTCTTGAACGTCGCAACACATTCCGTTGCGCTTCCATCCTCTCGGATGCGGCTCTCTCTACCTTTAGCGTCCCTCCCACGTCGGGATCTGCAGTATCCTTTGGGATCAACCTCAGCCGCCACGCTACTTGGCAGTTCTCTCTACTCCGCATGATGCAAAGACCCTTTCTTCTGTGGCCGCCACGCTGTTCACTTCATTAAAACGCTGTGCTTCCCTCCGCTTCGAGATATAGCGAGCAAATGGGACACGATGGGATTCCTCCCCCCTTCCTCGCCGCCCGGCCTCGTCAGTCCCGGCTGCTTGTCTGACCCCTCCGCCCTCCGCAGGCTGCCATCCCTCGGAACGACCTTTCCTTGTTTTTGGCAAAAAAGCTCACGTCTGCGTTGTGTATGGGCAAGGGTTGGATCGGTTCAGCTCGACGCCGTTTCTTGTCCTCAGTCCCCTTTCCCAGGAGCTGCCTCTGCGCAGCTTTTCTTGGGATGGACTGCTTCGTTGCCTCCTGTCGGCTTTCGCTTCTCTTCCCCTCGACATTGAACGCTGTTTTCTTTGGGGAGGATACTATATCCCTCTGTGCTACCTCCGTCTACGCATCTTGTTGCACAGCCTTCAAGAAATATCCACCATGGTTGAATCGTCTCTTCTACACTCCTCGCCTACATATCGCCGAACTACATCTTACCTTCAAGCATCCGCTCTTCCGTTCCGGCCATGCAACCTTCGACTTCCCACAAGATAGGAGGATTCATTTTCTCAAATTAGACCTCTGCATGCGATGACGCTTACAAAAAAAAAAATCAAACCCCTTCCGCTACTCCCGATCTCACTCATATCCATAGCGGACGGGATATAATCCTTATATCCGCCTCTGCCATCCACGGACAATCATCCGAGTGAACGTGGTCAGGATAGCCGACTGGTCTTCATAATGTCACTCTGTGCCTGGGGCAGCCGTCTCGTACCGCGGGGAAACAGACTTGGGCAGCAATAGGAACCTCAACGAGTGAACCCAGCCCCCCTCCGGGTGACAAAGTCTGCTAGTGTAAATAAGGTAATGCATATTTTCGTTGACTATAAAAAGACTAAAATTGCAGACCCTGCACCTGCTTAATTTTAGTTTTTATTGCCTAAACGAAAATGTACATTACCTTCATTCCCGCCCAAGCCTCCCCACCATGAGCTAGGTTCTGGAGGAGAAATTATGGTAACCGCAGCTGCGCAGGGGTTTATATGGACAAGCCCAACGCATGCGCGATAGTGTACGAGCGAGGCAGGGAAGGCAACTTCAACTTCTAGGGGATACAACAAGCTCAAAGGGGAAACTGCTAGTGTAAAACAGGTAATGTATATTTTCGGTTTGGCAATAAAAACTAAAATTAAGCAGGTGCAGGCCCTGCAATTTTAGTCTTTCTTTTCTTGAGTAAATTCGATACTAACCAGTCAAAGTTCCAGTTTTCAATGTTTAACCAAATTAGAAAGTCTTTATTATTTTGTTTAAACTTTGTTTATTTTGGGGCCTCATTAAATTCTTAGGCTTTTCCGTAATAATATAAGATTTTTTAGTGGGATAACATGAAAAAAAAAGAGGTATTGCCAAGTTAATTGCACCGAATAATAGTTTGAAAGTTAAGTGAAATCTAGAAAGTTGCTACTCACGGTAAGTTTTCATTTAACGTCCAAGTATTATTCGGTGTGATTAACCTTGGCAGCCTATCCCTTGGTGAACGACGATATCATTACCTTCAAAGGCCAACCCTTTTCGGAAACTTGGTGGCTTCTGTTATAACAGTTTTGGTTTTGGGTGGATATCGCAACATTCAAGAGCTGTGAATGTACACAAGGTGACAGGGTCTTATCGTCACCTCTACCTTTTTTCTGGAAGAATTTTATGAAATTTATTTTTAGAAATTCTGTAAATTTTCTCATTCATATTTTCACTTTGCCATTCCCCAATTAGCCGTTACATCACAAGTTGACACAATTTGGTGTATTGTACATCCATGCTGCACTTGCTTTAGTTTATTCAATCCCATTTTTGAGCACACTAGCTAACAAATACTTTGCTCATTCAATCAGCACATCACCCCCCTCAGTTGCTCCTCCCGATCTTAGCAAGACGCGCGCTAGTGTGTTGCCCGCAAAGATAAACGATAACACCTATCCAAGTAATATATATATATATATATATATATATATATATATATATGAGCATGGCGACCACTAGACACGTTGTGTCTTTAAACCTAAGGTAGGTTGACTGTTTTAAGCCATCTGAGGATAAACAACAATGTAACAGAAAAGGCTGGAACTTATTTAATCGAGAGACTTCGGTCGCCTGGCAACATGAAAGTCACTTAACGTTTTCTTGTTGAAAAAAGATGTGAATAAAGTTGGTATTTGCCTAATTACTACTTACTACTACTTAGTAGTAACGGTTTTTTTTTATCATGAAAATAATTTCTTCCATGCGATGAATAAAGCTGGTACTTATCTCATTTAACAAGTATTGCTCTGGAGATGTGCCCTTTTCACAAGGCCTCTTCTAATTGGCCAAGTGGTTCAGGAGTTCGGGGACTCTAAACAACCAAATTGATTGTTTTACATTGTTATTATGCAACAATGCCAAACTGAACGTTAAATAAATCCGTGCGTCTGCAGTACTAATAAGGAAAATAATCTATGAAAAATAAGGCTACTGCTGTCCTCAAAATGAAACGAAAATCAACAAAAAAAAATGAAATGGACCAGAAAACTAGATTGGTGGTTCCATCTCACAATTACTAAGAAAAAAAAATGGATTTCATCAATTTGGACCAAAAATATGATATCTACTCCAAAACAAAACTTGTTAACGATCCCCACCAAGCTTTTCGGTCGTGTAAAGTCGTGATATCAAACGCCAAGCTAATCCGTTTGGTTTTTTTTTCTCCATCGACTTTTTTTTTTAATCGGCGGTTTTTTTTCAGACTTTTTTTTCGGCGGTGGGTTTTTTCCCCCACTACTCGTCGGGCACTATTGCCATTTCGCCCTTGTCTCACACACTTTCACAATTTAGGTAGAATAGAAGGATATTTAGTTACATCCAAAAAATGTCCAAGGATATCTAGTTATATCCAAAAGTCTCTACTCAATGTAATATTATCTAGACACACGCTAGTGTGTCGCGCCAAGTTAGGCAACACGCATCACATCAATTTAATTGTCGAGGTTGTAAACGATCGTAGCGCGATGCCATAGCGTCAGGGTCTAATATCCTGAAGCATTTTTGAGCACATTTCAGCTACTTGAGGAAAAATAATAATGCGGTACAAAAGCTTAAAATGTGTTGAAATCGAGAGCAATGACCCACCTGACAAAAATTAACTCGTGTAGGAATGCCAGCTAAGCTGTTTTTAATGCAAAATATGACCCTCAATGACGTTGCAAATGTGTAACTAGCTAGCTAGCTAATTCTAGTCCGCTCATCCCCATGTTAATTTCCATAGGGTGATTATTCATCAATACCGAGATAACGGGAAGGCTTCCAGCTATGAAATTGGACGAATGGCTGCAGTATGATACGAACTGCACACTTTTGCTGTTTTACAGCCTGGGGGTGTAACGGGAATGGCGTGTAAGTACGAAAGGATTGTTATAACCATTGTTAGTATTATCGGCATCGTCTCTCATTGGACGGCCAAAGTTCGGACAATGACAATCTGTATACTGACTAGACAAACACACTAGTGTATCACGATAAATATAAACAACGTTTCAAAGAAATTGTATTCACGTCTAATTCACGAAAAATAAACAAACTGTAAAAACAGAGCAAAATAAATAAACAAAGGAAAAAACCGGTAAAGAGGCCATCAAGTTGAGAGTGGTGCCCCTTCAAAGGAGTGATATCAACACACCAAAACTAACTAAATAAAACAAATTATAACAAAATTTAAACCAAACCAAAAGCCTATAAAGAGGTAACTACGTTGAGAATGGTTCGGCCTCTAAGCAAAATGTAGAAAACCAATTTCTTGTTGACGTGGAACTTATTACACAACTGCACGGTAGTGGAGTTGAGTCTAATGCACAATTTTATAAAAAGAACTGATATCATATAAAAAACCAAAACTGGTAAAAGGGGCTGCCAAGTTCCGAATGGTTCGGCCCCTCAAAGGAGTGATATCAACACACCAAAACATTCGCCAACTTGATCGCACCCAATTGCGACGTGCTTTGGACTTTAAAATGAAAACTTGAACATTGCTACCGAAAGTAGCAATGTTCTAGTTTTCATTAAATCTTCGAACTATTAAGCGGTGCGAGTAACTTGGCAAATGTTTTGGTGTGTTGATGTCACTCCTTTGAAGGGCCGAACCATCCGGAACTTGGCAGCCCCTTTTACCAGTTTTGGTTTTTGACATTATTGCATCATCTGTAAAGAAAGGGGCCATCCAAACAAAATGTTGCTTTAACTCAACAAATCCAGAAACTCTCATTTTGGCTTTCAAGGTATTTGTTCGTCCATTGGTAGAGTATGCATGTCAGGCGTGGTCTCCTTCTCTGATCAAGGATATTATTCTCTGATTGAGTCTGTGCAGAGGAGATAACTAAATACATACTAAATACATATCTGACTGTTTCAATTTGTCCTACTCGGACCGTCTAAAGCAGGGGGTCTCCAAACTACGGCCCGGGGGCCAGATGCGGCCCGCGAAGTACTTTTGTCCGGCCCCGTGTTTTACTTTCACTAAATTCGAATTTTCAGTTGTTTGTCCTTTTGAAGGTATATTTCCCTTGTCCCTGAGTGACGCGAAGGTTACTTTTTCGAAACTAGTAAGATCTCGACTTCGTTCAGGAATGGCTGATAAGCATCTGCATACACTACTTCGCATTGGAATTTTCACTCTCAATTTCAACAGCGATAAATTTTTAGTGAGAAGTAAGCCCAGTTTCCAATAGTGGCCTGGGGGGATAGGAGTTCTAGTGAAGAGTAACTGTAACTTTGGAGAGGTGGGGGTGGAAAAATACTGCTAACTTAATTTACAAAAACACAACATAACCAGCATTTGGTATTGGGGAAAGGTCACTCACACTACACCTGGGGGGGGGGGGGAGGGGGGAGAAGGATGGCTGAAACCCACTGGGACCAGACGAGGAAAAATACGGCCCGCGAACTATAAGGAACTGTGCTATGTGGCTCTCTCTTTGTAAAATTTGGGGACCCCTGGTCTAAAGCGTCTACACTTGGCAGCCCCTCGAACTGCGTCGCATGAAGGCTGACCTTTCCCTTACATACTCATTATTACGTAATCAAATTGATCTGGATTATAGACAGTTTTTTTTTTTTTTCGTTAAGCCATCAACGAAACTAAGTACCGTTTCTTTTCACACCGAAAAATATATTGGAACTCTCTGTAGTCTCCTCAGGTATCCCTTGCGACTTTTAAAGTAAACTTAGATTGATCAATATGACCCGTTTTTAAAATTTTTTTTAAACTTTTCGGCTAGTTTTTTTTGCTTTAACCCTCAAGTCACGGTGTGAGTGGATGGAAATTCATCCCTTCCTTGCCCTTACACCACATTTCTGTGCTAGTAGAATCGTTTTTTTATTTTATTTTTTTATTTTTTGTTAGGATTTGGTCAGCATTACTATACATCAAATTAAGAATTTATAGGGTTGGCGAGGAGAATTTGTGACTGAGATCCCCCTACTGAAACGTCTTAAATTCATTCCTATTGTTCCGTCTAAGTTTATAGAGAGCGCCATGAGTTTTATGTAGGCAGTTTTCTGCCTAAAATAAAACTAAACGAAAGCGAAACTAGCTTGTATTAAGTATTATTTAGTTCAGTTTAGTTGTAATTTAGTTTACTTTAGATTTGGGCTGAAAAATGATCAAAAATTACCGGATGGGACACGTGGTGCCCTCTGAAATTCGGAGGGAACTAATAGGAATGAATGCAACACGAACGAAGAACAGCAAAAACGAAGTTGTGAAGCACGCAACTCGTTTTACTCGCTTGGCCAGTCATCATGGCGTGGCTGCTGATTCACAATTTTAAATTTATCAGTATCCTGTTCCTTGTTTTTACTTTCCGACGATTTACAAGTCAGATGCATTAATAAAAGGTTTTGACATTTTTACGATTATTTTGTGGGTGCATCTTTAAAGGTCGCCCGGTATGACTCACGGCTTTTCGGGAACAAAAAACAACAAAGTTTTAAGAAAAGCGCTGCCTTGGTTTTTTTGGTTGCTTTTAACATTAAAGTATACTTGTAGATTCTAGGCAGGTCGGCAACTCTGTATTTACTATTCTCGGAAACAAAAGCTCCGTCACGAGAAGCTGACAGCTGATTGGATAAAATAAACACTGCGAGATTAAAGGGACATCCGGCCTGCCTTATAACAGCTACGCGCAGATCGCCATTCGCGCAGTTTCAGCACCAAGGTCGGCTGGGGTGGTAGCTGCGTTCCTCGCAGCGAGGAACGTCGCTGCTCTCTCGGTTGGCTTTGGAAATAGAGCACCGTCATCGCTGTCCCTTGCTCATGGCAACCGAACAACGCGTGCCGCCATTTTGTAGTGGTGGGGTAAATAATCGCGTATGAAGCAAGCAGACGACGTTACCTGGTTTAGCCATGGAGGAAGGAATTCGCTGGAAATCGATGGAAATCTAAACAAGGACGAACCCTCTACTCCTCTTTTGTTGCCGCAACCAGAAATCCGACAATCGTTCACCATCTTGATGGATAAACGTGACAGCAGCGCTGATGGCACGAAACAAGCCAAAATAACAAAATGGCGGAAAGCCAAGCCGTCTTCCCCACCAGTCTAGCCAGAAGTCGGCCTCCACGGCCACATGATGATAGTACCGCAGCAAACTGTGATGTCACAGGTCACTGCTCTATAGTACACGAAACAGAATCAAGTTAAAGATTGTGTCGTCACAAACCGGAATGATTCTCGTATTTTAACATCTCAATTTATAATTTTCTAGGCTAGTGTCTCATAATTTTGCTTCGGCGATCTATTGGAATAATTAATTTTAATTTTTACTGCATTAGTCTCTTAGATAATAATAATAATAGCAATTTCACCCGCTAATGGGTGTGGTAACGGAAGGGATTGTCCACTTACACCGTCCCAATGATCATCGTTTTAGTAGGTGCGTCGTAAAAATTTTGCAAGGTCAATTTCACGGATCGCTCGTTTAAAGGATGACAATGTCATCAAAGAGATAGACAGTATTCGGTAAGGAATTCCAGCAGTCAACAACCCTATTAGCAAAGAAGAACTTTCTACAATAGGTCCTGGAAGATTGTTTTTGCAATTTCAGATGGTGCCGCGAGTATGGGTGATTAGAGATAATGAAAAAAATGGTAGAAAAATCGGAAGTTGGTATTTAACAATTTGAAAGGTGAGTGCAAGGTCATATCTGAGTCTGCGCAATTCGAGTGGCTCCAGTCCCGTTCTGCGAAGCCTGTCACCAGCCCATAACGAATGCAGCTCAGGTAAGGAACGAGTCAAAGTACGCTGCACTAATTCCAGCAAGTCGATGTCCTTCAATAGGTGCGGTGACCAAACGGCGCTGGCATACTCCAATAGTGGTCTCACGTAGACTTTAAATGCCTACACTTTTGTATTGGTGTTAGTTTTGCCTAAGCACCTGTTAACAATAAATAAACGTCGGAAGGCATCTGAAGTAATTTTAGATTTTTGATCTCGTAGTAATTACTAGCAAACGATTAAAATTAGTACTGCGTACACACAGATAAAACTTCAAGGTCATTGAGGCGCGCAAAACATCATACTGTAATATTATACGTTCTTCTGGAAGAACGTAAATAAAGTTCCTGAATATCCAACAGAAAATCTCCTAGACGCCACATTTTAAAAAGGATTTTTTTAGCTAAAGAAAGACTAACGGCGAGTAAATAGACCTTTGGGGCCGTACTTGATGTGGAGGATCGAAAAAAAATGGCGCTGGGAGGTATATCCCTTTAACATTAAAGTACTTGTAGCTTCTATAAGGCAGGTCGGCAACTCTGTATTTACAATTCTCGGAAACAAAAGCTCCCGTCACGAAGCTGACTGCTCATTGGATAAAATAAACATTGTGAGATTAAAGTTAGCTGATATGCCTGTTGAACGTCAGTCTATGAGTAGCAGAAGATAGCGGACCGCTATCTATACAAGTATTACGCATTTATACACAATCCATTTGATCAATGGACGTAAATGAGGCAACACCCTGTTTCCGCGCCACCAGTATTCTCGGAAAAAATTACGCCATTGATGATATTGGAAATTTAGAGGCCAACCTGTGTGACCCGGATGTACGATTTTTTTTAAGGTTAAATCGTCAATATGTGAGTTGGCCGGCGAAGTCTCGTTTCGCCAAATTCCGTTTTGCCAAAAAGAAAACAGATTAAAAGCTTTTTGCCTAAAGGGCAAATCCCGTTTAGCCAAATCCCATTTCGCCAAATCTAATTTGACAAAATTTTAGGTACGCACACGAAATTTAATACCTTATTTCTATGTAATGGGAATTTAAATGCCGAAATTTAACAGAGACCAGGAAGCGAAAAACGGAAGTCACAACGGGAAGGGAATGTGCTGCGGACGAGCGGTAGGGCGGGGAGGGGGGGGGTGTGGAAGGGTAAGAAGAAAAGGGGGTGAAGGCAAACGAAATTCAAATACAAAATTTAGGATTAAATTCAAATTTCTGCATTTTACTGAAATTAATAAAAAAGAATGGCATTATGAAAACACAAAAATACGCCAATATGTGAAGGGAAAAAAAATAACTCTTTTGGCTGAGACTCTAACCCAGGACTTCCCACGTACTAGGCCAGGCACTCTAACCACTGTGCTACCGGGGCAGACTCCTGGATTGGACTGGTTACAGCCAAGGTTAGAAGCTGTTCAACCTGCTTAGTGGTGAAATAAAGATCACAAAGATATACATATAGCAACTTGCTTCTTGGCCTCCCCACTGTAAAATAACGCAAAACACTTGCCACTGTACTACCAGGGCAGACCCCCCCGTCTGGGGATGGTTACAGCCAAGCTTAGAAGCTGTTCAACATTTCTCAATGGTGAACTAAAGGTCACAAACATATAAGATGCAGAAACAATTTGCTTCTTGGCCGCTACACTAGAAAATGACACAAGGAACTTGCATAACTATAAAAAAAAAAATATAGAACAATAAATGAAAAAGCGTTTGATTATTATGGACAAGATGAAGATTTGAAGAGATAAAGTTTAAAAAAAAAACCCGATGTTATGCCATAAAAACAACTGCCTGGCTTTCACTTTACTACAGACTCCCTTTGTGGGCTAAGGCCAGCCAAGGGCACAACCCTTCCTCATAACCCCTATGCTTAAAGTAAAAACTGTAACAACATGTGACTACAGCAGTGAGGTTTCACGTGGACTAAACAGTACAGGAACACTCTGCGGTATGTGAAACCTTACCGTAAACATCAAACGAGCTCTTTTTTGTTTTCTGATCAACTATTAATAAAAAAAAAACCTTCCCCATTAATACCATTAATAAAAACCATTAATACCATAAATAAAACCATTAATAAAAAAAAACGGGGGGGGGGACCAAAATATTTTAGGGCGACTTTAGGGGGGGACTAAAAAAATGTTGGAAGGGCTCCACCACAAACTTCCAACCCCTCCCTCCGCTGACAAATTCTGAGCACTCCCCGAGAAATGCGTAAAAAAGCGTGGCAAACTTCAGATTTTGGTGAAATCAGTAGGGGACGTATTGCACATTTGAAAAGTACCATTAATTAGTACGCAGCAGGATTACAGAAACCAAAAAAAGCGAAACAACACGCAACGGGGGCACAGGTTCACTATAAAAATCGCACAAAAAAATGCTTCACTGCGGTCATAAGAAATTCACTTTAGTTTTGCCGAGAAAATATTTTTAAAAAAATCCAAAGAAGTGATATCACAAACGAAACCCATTTGGGTGTAAGAACCCGTCTACTTTCGGCCCATACAAGTAGTGATATCAGAATAAAAATGGCTGACACCAAGTTTTCCACATCGTGTACTGAGCCGAGCACATCTACTTGTGGGATACAAAGTTTCGTTCCCGAAATTTAGTTTGTCTTACATTCAATTTAACGTTTTTACACGATTTGTAATCGTAATTTATTATAAAATATTGTGGGCTAAGCAGTTTTTAGCGTTCAAAGGGTTCAAAGGGTTTAACGAGCGTTAACCACTCCTGGTCATCTGCCCGAAGCCCTAAGGCCCTATGCGTCATGATAACCTAATAATGTTATTTCCAACAATTAACGATGTTGTGCATTTTATTTTATTCAGTGTTGGAGGACGTACATCCTTGTTATTCTTCATCCTTTTTTTTTCCCTCTTCTTAGCTTCTGAAAAATCAGTTTAAAATGCTAGCATACATGTATACAATTCCGGTAAAAAATAAAACGCCTTCGTTATATGGAAGAAGTTGCAGGATTAATGTATGTGACTCATTGGATTTCTACTCTCAACGAAAACGTTGATATCTCGAAAACAGAATTGAATAAAACAAACTGGATTGCTTACTATGATATCTGCTATATTTCTATACGTATTACATGCAAACGTACGTAGCCAAATATATTTGGCCGAGCCAGCAACACGGGCTGATATCTAATTATATCTCATAAACTACTGGAATGAGTTGAATGAAACAAAAACTGGATTAATTGTTATGATATATGCTGTATTTCTATATATGCATTACAGGCAATATTAAGCAGTAAAATTTAATTGACCGAGCAAGCAACACGGGTTGAGATCTAATGATGTCTCAAAAAATACTCCACAGAATTGAATGAAACAAAAAGCAGATTGCTTATTATGATTGTTTATTACGAAAAAAGGCATTTTTTTTTACCGGAACTGTAAGTGTGCTGAATTTTGTGCACGTAAGTTTCTGTAATGATCATGAAAGTCTAATGAACTGCAAAGATAATGCCACTTTGATATGATTCATTAGACATGAACCTAATGTGCTTTGATCCGCTTGTTGTGTTAGGCACAATACTCCTTAGCAACGTAATTCCTCCTGCACTTCAGTGTTGAAATGTTGTGCGTAGTAATCTTCTATCCGAATAAACCAGAATAATTACGTCGTCAAATGTCGTCGGACTTTTAAGGAAGTTTTTTGACACAAAACACTAAGATATACCGACTCTGAGTGACGAGTTTCTTTACATTTGTTCATGCAGTTTCACTATTGAAATGAGGCTTTAATGGGGATTTAGACTATTTTGCCGTCTTTTATAACTCAACTTTGAACCATAGAACTGATAGTGGTAATAAAATGGTTGCATGATATTCGTATTTGTTAGCACACAATGGCACGACAAGTATCGTAAACGTTTTACATAATGATGAGATAAGCCATTATAACCCTAACTGCTTGCATTAGTAGCAGACCAACTTAGAGAACATTGTGTCATAGTTCCACTTCAAAAGAGAGACGTATTGCTTGGAAATCATGTTCAAAATTTAAACAGAGTTTGAGCCATCCTTTAAAGTACCTGATGATGACTGCAGTTAGTAGTTGAAATTTGCAGACAGTAGACTATTTTCGTTGTGAAAGTGTGCGTTTGTGAGTCTCGAGTGACCTTGTTCGAATCGTTGTAGTGTTTCACAGTATAATGAATAACGGTGTTTTAACAAAAGACATCTTACAGCCGTCCAATAACGAATGCAACAAGATGTAAAAACAGTTTATTTAGTCAATGATACCCTTAGAGACCCTTGCCTAATGCTTTAATTCCAAGAATGAACTGTATAGAAGTAAAACAAGAGGATTACGTGATATTTTGTAGAAGTGTATTCTTTAAAACGCATGTTAACACACGTCTGCGTTATGTGGCAAGGCTCCAAGGAATAATTTCCTTTTTTCTTTTCATGGTGTTTTATTGTATTTTCTGGTAAATATGACATTACCAAGTGTGGTTACATGCTCAACCTAGCCTACTTAACTTTTACCTGTTAATCTAACCATTTCAGCATGGCGAGCTAAGACCGTGGTTTTCTTATTTGTAAATGATTTGTCAAGCTTTAGGTATTATATCCAAGTAGCTGATACGGCATACTGTGGGTATGCATATAATTCGTCATTCGTTTCGTCATTATGGAAATATGTTTCGAATACACGTGTATTTTTTTAGATAGTATGGTAAATAAAATGCATGTCGAATTTTTAGAATCATGCATGTAGTAAGGTTTTTGGCCTGACATTGGGTGATGAAGATCAATCTGAGGAACATGTGAACTGTTCTTCTTCTTAGATCTATCGTTTAGATAGTGGTGCTGTGGGGCGCCGGCTACGATCCTTAATAGGGTACATAAACATATTAATCTTAACAACTGAAAGACGGTGGAAGTCGAGTTAACGACTTCTGGCACTTCAACAATTGGTTATGCCATAAGAGATGTAAACATACAAGAACTCAACGCTATGGGGAAAGAATACCCTAATTGTGTAGTACTAAAAGATGTGATTAGGGGTGGCATGATGAAAAAATTTTGTATCCCAATAAACTTTTCAAAATTATTGCGATAATCGATAATATCTCGTTAAAACAAACGTCGAGTAAATACGAATACAAATCTATTTACGTTGCCTTTTGGACTTATATGTCATACTGTCTGAGGGGGAATCGAACCCACGACCTTTGAAATCAAAGGCCAAGGTCCTACCGCTGAGCCGTACTGACACGGCCAGCCAGTCTGACATATAAGTCCAAAAGGCAGCGTAAATAGGTTTGCATCCGTATTTATTTAACCCACCTTGAGCCATTGGCTCTCCGTCCTGTTTACCCTAGTTCCTTTATGTCACTTTGACGATTTTCTTGTAGTAGGAATAGAAGTCTTGATGCTTGAACTGGTAACAATGATTAATCAATGTTTTTACATTTGTTGAAACTTCCAACACGTTGTATCTCGGATATTTTATCGAGTGTGATGAGACTGGGAGATTAATTTCCTACCTAAATATACTAACAGACTGGTGAATGCGTATCAACTTATAGCTGACGGACTCTAAACCAACGAAAACACCAGTTTTGCAATAACAAAAGTTGGATGATTGTCTTGTGTCACCTTTACTTGGCATAATTAAGTATCAAGTAATCATTGGCTCCCTTCGCACAAGAGGCACGTCATGACATTACATTCGCCGTGTGTAGTTTGTCATGTTTTTGTCAGGCTCCTCGTGTCAAGCACTGTGAATAAACCAAAAGGGTTGTCAGTTATTTAAAACCTACACTTCGACAAAGATTAATCGTTCAGTGGGACTTATCTGAGGCTCTACATGGAATGACCGATGCTTCCTGGTCTACAATGAATGAAGAAAAAGGTTTCTACGGCTACATGATTAGATATCTTGGGTCTTTGATTTCCTGGAAGAGTCAAAAACAATCATCAATCTTCTGTTTGAGCAGCATGGAGTCAGAACTGAATGCATACGTGAGCTGATTTGGTGTCGTTTATTACGGAATTAGAAATTGATCTAAGTAGTCTACCCATAGAAGTGCTCACTGATAGTCAATCTCTCATAAGTCTGGTTGGGAAATTTGATTTTTGGGTGAGGTTGAGACATTATGTAAAAAATAACTGCGGTACGTGCGTGATAATGTTCGGGATGGGCTTGTGAATTCAACTTATCTTCTTACTGAAGATCTTACTCCCGATGTTCTAACAAAACCTGTGAGCCTTCAAAGATGGACTAAGTTTGATTCACAATTTTATTTACTTGGTCGGTAGACATATAGGTGTTAGCTTTTAGAGTCTTGAATTTTAACATCTTTAATAAGAAACTAGTGTTGTTACTTTTCCTAACTAACGCTGTGTCCGTGATGACACACAAACTAACTTTTAGGGGTAATGAAATGTATTTCTTCTCTTTTATGTTTTCTGATTTATGAGAGATCTGTGTGAAAGAATGCATGTTCTACCACAGCCACCTACGGTAAAGGCTGGATCCGATCAAGACAAATTAGGCAAGTAAAATCAACTGTTACCGTAGAAGGAAGCGCAAGTTTGCTAGGTGCTGCCATCTCTACACCAAGCGACGAAATTTCAAACTAACCGACCAGGGTTCCAAATTCTGTCAACAGATGACGCCACTTGGCAAACTTGCCGCGTCGTTATTTAATTCGCCGTTTTGCGGAGCATTGTGGGAGACAAAGATGATACCGCCTTTACTGTAGGTGGCTGTGGTTCTACTTACTACTTTGGAGATTTAAACCTCTACATATGAACGGGGGAGGGTATCGGGGATATTTTATTTTGTGTAAACTTCGGCTGCAATATGTTTTTCATAGTAGTACCTTGTAAGTACTGTAAACACGCTCTTATTGTGTACGCGGGTATCTTGAGTCCTGTAAGTATTTTACGAGCGGCTACGTCTTCCTGGAGGGGGCGGCTTTAATCAACGGCCGCCATTGTTTTTGTAACCATCTTGGATATCAACAAGGCACTCTGCTGCCAAAAACATACAATCAATTATCTGTGTTAGTTCTGCGGCAAACTCAAGATAGGCCGCGCACACTTTAGAGCATGTTTATTCAACGACCTGCAGTGTAAATTTTAAAGCTCACCAGCTTAAGGGCGCATTTTCTTTGCCATTGAGAGTGTCCTTTGCATTCTCACAGCTAGAATTAATAGCAATGCCATAGGTATCGTAGTCACGGTAACAACGCTATTGAATAACGTAAAGATTTCCTCCTGTCGAAACAATTTTCCCGTCACTTCTGAACTCACATTATTAAAGGTACACTCCGCCTGCCTTATAACAGCCATGTGCCGATCACTACATGTGCATCTTACCATTGCACCGTTTCATTAGACTCTGCGTGGTAATACACGACCAACTAAGGCCAACCAAGATAATAGCTATGATCCTCGCAACGAGGAACACAGCAACTATCTCAGTTGGCATTGGGCGTAGTAGACGAAACAGCATGAATTCAAAAATTGGGTCGGCGCAAATCGGAATGATTTTTGTATTTTAACTGCTCACTTGATGATTTTTTAGGCTAGTATCTTATAATTTTTCTTCGGCGATCTATTGGCATAAATAATTTTAATTTTCACCGCGTTAGTCCTCTAGATTTTTGATCTCATGGTAATTATTAGCAAACGATTAAAAATGAGTACATGCATACGCGCAGATGAAACGTCAAGGTTATTGTAAGCACGCAAAGGATCATATAATCGCAGGATGCTAATAAATATAGTTCCCAATATTCAACAGAAAATCTCCTAGATGCCACATTTTAAAACGGATTTTTAGCAAGGGATTGACTAACAGTAAATAAATAGAATTTTGGGGGCCGTACTTGACGTGGAGGATCGAGAAAAATGCGCTTGGAGGAATGTATCTTTTAACCGTTTTCGTTACTAGTTGGCACAGCTAAAACTGCCGCCACGTTAGAATTTCAGATGATTTATAGCTTCTGCCATGTATTAATAAGGGCTCGTTTACGCAACGACAGTATTCTCGCTCACTAGCTTTTACTTGATCAATATTAAATCTGATGGCTGCTTCTCGCCTTTACTGGAGTATGCGGCTTTCGAGTTGTCTATGCTTATTAGTAACCATGGCAACGACGCAGACGTAAATTTTCTCCTCATGCCTCGTGACACGTTGTACGATGCTTGCAACATTTGAAAGTCGATTAATGACAACAAGAAAACAATTTTTACTGCAGTAAAAGACGTCGGAATGTTTTTTTTTGTATACGGGCATTCGATGGTTTGTCTTCAATTCGATAGCCACGAAATAGACGCCATGTTGGATTTGAATTCTCGCTGCGAGAAGCTATTTATTCTACCGACGTTTGATCATTGCTAAAAGCTGTACTTTGAGGGAGAATAGCAAATTTTGGAAATAGCGTGAAATGACAACAATCTTGTAGCAATGTTTTAAAATTACTGCAGCACTTTGGTTTTTATCTGTGTTGTTATTTATAATACATGCAATTTGTTATCTATTACCGCATTCATTTAGTAGCAACGGGAAACTAATCGTAAATAAATAATGGTTGCCTAGCAAATAGCTTTCGGCGAGCGAGAAGGTCTCGCTGCAAAAACGAGCCCTAACTCACTAGCTGCGAGAATGCAAAAGCGAGTCGTCAAGTAGTCTAAACGCGCCTTTGCTGCAAGAATAGGCAAGTTTTGTCAGCAGAGGTCTTGTTGCCTAAATGCGCCTCTTGTTTGCCTTTACGATACTTGTCGTAAGATCCAAATTCGACGCCATCTCGGAACTTCAGATTATTTCTAGCTTCTGGCAGCGAGAATTGGAAACGAGAGCGTTGCGTAGGGTTGTTACTCGGTCGTTTACGACACCAAGGTTCCGAGGTCGCAGCAGGCATGATTAAAACAATGACCAACTTGATTAGAACTTGCCATTTATGACGACATTTAAGAGCACTGTCAACAGAACGCGTGGCTTCGGTTTAGTGTAGAGGCGAGATAATGGTGTCACCACACCAGTCTGAAATAAAAAGGGGGAAAAACACTAGTGATGTCAGGAACCCGCGTGATCAAATTGTTATTTCTCATCAGCGACTGTTGTACCTTTGAAGGGTCACGTCACGTGACAAACCAATACGGACGCACTGAATGATTCTCTGAATGGTCATTCCGTGGCGCAACAACTAACGAGGAAGACTTGAATTAGACAAATCTAAATCTAAATTTTTCCATGTTGCATTCATTAAATCAAGTAGCCTATTTATTAAACATGCAAGATTGGTGTTTTATATAATTTTATTGCCTACATGACTTTGGATATTATTTGTTACTAGTTGTACCGCCGGTGTAACAAACAGGGACGACGCTAGAATTACTTTATTGGTGAGGCGGCAGTGGGGCAGCAATTTTAGCCAGAGGGGCGAACTGAAAAAAATCAACTTTAGCGCCCCCCCCCCAAAAAAAAATTCAAAATAACACTCTTGTAATTCTTTCTCACACCGAACGTTCTTAACTGCTTTATACCCTATTTTTTTGGGAACATCTTTCAACTCTCACAGTAACAACTGGGCTCTACTGATGTAGCCTCACCTCAAGTCCTTCTTGTCGCTTTGAAAGAAACTAACGTAGTTTTCTTAATAAATAACCAGAATTTTCTTCGTTTATACGTTTTATTTTGCTCTGATGAG
>JAHWFP010138755.1:17697-36276 GCA_023313725.1 Lithobius niger
GGTGGAGGTGGCGGAGGCGGAGGTGGTTATCAAATGAGCTATGGAGGCGGAGGCTACGGAGGAGGTGGTGGCGGAGGCTACGGAGGAGGTGGTGGCGGATATCAAAGCGGTTACGGAGGAAATGGTGGCGGAAGCTTTGGAGGAGGTGGGGGTAGCTTTGGAGGAGGCGGGGGTGGCTATGGTGGAGGAGGTAGCTATGGAGGGGGAGGCGGCTATGGCCGTAGTGACACTGCACCTGAAGTCTTGTACTATCCTGTCCCTGTACCCGTTAACGTCCCTGTCCAAGCACCCAACAATCTGGCAGCGAAGACCGCTGCTGTGAAATCAACCGAATTCAGTTCAACATTAGGCAACACGGACAATAATTTAAACTCTGCCCTAACAAACATGCAAATAAAAACCTTTGATTCCTCCCTTCAGACTGTCAGTGCCTTGGAATCTCTTCTGAAGACTTTGCAAACAACTTCCGTACTCTCTCGGCTCAGTAACAATAAACCAAACTCAGAAGGCTCTGAGGCGTCAAGTACACCGATAGCCGCTGCAGGTGGCAATACACAAACAATCGCTGGAGGCGGCAATACACAGACACTCACTGGAGGCGGTAGTATGCAAACAAGTACCTTAAGCTCTGCGCTTGGAACTGGAGATGCACTTGCCATGAGTCCGACTGCAAGAAATAGCCAGGTTGATCCTATTAACCCTTTACGAAATATTCTCAACCCTCAAGACATTGAAACTCTGAAAAGTGCTTTGCTGAATCAGTTTCTTTTAAAGAATGGAATTAAAACGTGAGTATTATGTGTGTTTTCAGGGATTGACGGATCTTAACATTGTGTATAATTTGGTGTCCAAAAGGTGTTTAGGGAAGGTGCTAATAACGGGCGGTCTTTTACATCCTGCAATGTTACAGCCTGACATGCCATCGCAGCCTACAAGTTATAAGGAGGAAGTTGCAGTGGCACATCTCCTAATGAGCCATGCTTTCTTGCTGCATGAGCACCCCTCACTTGTCTTTGGTGGGGGTGGCAGCACTGCCTGTGTCATTCTCAGTAATGCTTACCGTTTCTCACATTCTATCTGACTGTTAATACTTTTAGGCATCTTGTATTATTTGTTGGATATGAGGAGGATTCCCAGAAACATACAGACAATTCTTGTCAATTTTTACAGCTATATATGTTGCTATTTGGTTGCATTCCTAGAATGGGTACTAGATCAGTTTTTAGATTCTTTCTTAATCGTCGTTAAAGGTGAATATTACGTCATGATGAAAACATCTAGGTGACAATGTGCTTATGAATGTTAGGCATCTCAGTGATTCGAGAAATTCCAGAACTTTGCGACGAGCCGCGATAAGTGATTGACTAGTGGAGTCGAGCTTGAGAGTAGGTTAAGTCTCGTATCATCTCAACCAAATATCTGTCACAAATACCACATTTTTTCACATGCAAATCTTTTCCCTTATCCTTCCTTCTACCTAACTCTCGAATCATGTACCCATTAAAGAATCACTAAGGGCAGAATCGCGACGCAAGCCATTTAATTCATTTCTATTTCTTGTGATTTTTCCGTGGCGTATGATTTCCAAATGTGTCACATAAATCAAACAAAAAAATGAAATGAAATAGCAAATCATAACAGTCGAGGAATTGGAAGACAGATCAAGTTAAATCGACATGCAATTAATTCATCATTCCAAATTAATTCAAGACACACTTATTTGCATTAAGATTATACTCCCATGACGTATAACGTATGACGTTTTGCCAAGGGTCTACAGCTAAAACAAACAAATGTACCAACTTAAAACCTTTATTATCGAAGCCTTTATTAAACACATGTTATTAGAAACATACAGACAATTCTTGTCAATTTTTGCAATTTGTGGGGTATCCATTTGTGGTTTGTGATCGTAGCCCAGCCTCTATTGCCTCCCGGCATGCAGCCGACATGTCTTTGTTCTTCCGTTTTGTTAACTGTGTTTGCCATTACTTACAGCGACCTTCAACGAAAGCAAATGCATATTACCACACGGTATCAACGCATGAAAATATTCTCTATGTCATCCGCAGACATTGCTCTACACCTCTAGTATAAGTTTATAAGCCACCCTATACTTTGATTTGCCAACTCGACCTGAATTAACTCCATTACATGTTTAGTTCTCAACGTTTTAATTCGAATCGCAAATCATTATCAATTACATGAATATTAGATCGCATAAATCCTTATGGCCATTCAAATTCATGTACTAATGAGCAAATCACAATTAAACTCAAATCGAGAATTGGTATTCTGTGCTGACCATGTTAAACCGTATCAACTTATAATCATAATGACGATATACCGATTCACAATATGATTCATCAGCAGTGGTTAGTAATGATCTAAGTTAACATCACGATTTGCTAGGCTGCGCTGTTCACAACAGATGAATACAATTCAAAATCAAATTTTAATTCAACCGATTCAGAATTCTATTTAGCAAGGTACGATTCAGCTTAAATCACGTTTTGAACAGTGTATACGAAGGGCATATCAATGACCGTACATTCCCGGTTGTAAATTATTACTCCGAAGCAGTTCTCGGGAATTGAGAATGAGATGTAGGCCTACTGTCATTTTCGTTTTCGTTTCAAAGGTATTACTAATGTAATTCAAAGAGGTTTCTGAAAAAGGTTTCCTCAAATGTTTCAAATTACATTTAATCTATTTTCATTATAGTTTGATTAAAAAAATATTCAGAGCGTAAAGTTAGGCTTCATCCTCTCCCCTTCCCCGCCAAAATAAAATAAATCCTCAAATAAAAAAATAAATAAATCAGAAACTCTGAAAATAAAGTATAAAGTTTGTAACATGTGGTACTATTCCTAAATATAAAGGGATGCTAGAGCCAAACATTAGTAACCTGGTGTCACTTAAGAGTAGTGTTATTGTTCCAATCTTTACTGATTTTATGGATTTGGTTGTTATTTATTTTATTTTATTTGCTTTTTATTGATAGATGGGGCAGTGGCCTTATATCACTTTATGATTCAAAGTTTCTTTCTCAGTAACACAACACAGGCAATAGTTTTTGCGATTCCTAAACATTATCGAGTAAATCAACTCAACTCAACTTAATTCCCAACAACAAACGATCAATGCCAGTCAGTTCTTATCAACATATCAACTCGCTTCAACTCATATCAAGTCAATTAAAAGTCTGTAACTCAATTCAAAATTTTTCTTAATTCAATTCAACTACCAACTCAACTCCAAATTACCAACTCAAATCGACTATCAAACTAAATTATTCAATTATAATCAAATCTTAATTACCTCGAATCACGATATGAGTAGGCTAGTTAAAGAGGGGGGGGGGGATTCAGTCACAGTGCAGTGGTCCGGGTTGCGACTGCACCACACATTACAGAGATGTTATTCAAACCCCTAATCTAGTTAAAGAAGCAAAGCTTTTCTGTATAAAATCATATTGCAAAAAATTGACCGAAGAATGCAATGCTTTACCAGATTCACCATGTTAAAAAATGTTAACAAGAATTAAATTAATTCAACTTGATGAAATCTCGTTAAGTTATCCAGTCAGGTACAGTTCTTGCGGAATTGCGGTCGTTAGGCAACTCGCAGTTTTCCTAATGGTTTCGGAGTAGTTTGCACTATTGAATCGAAGCGCATTGGTGCCCATCATATCTCTTCTTTTTAAACGCCCCATTTCCACGTTATGCTAGATTCATTAGGTACCATGACTATTTTTAAAGGCTTTTATTCATTTTTATTAAGTGTGCAATCTTTTACAGTATGGGTCAATGCAAAACATTCATTCAAACAAACTAGCTTTATGGTCTGTTCATTAGTTTTCGTACTTTTTTGATGGAGTTAGCAGTTGATAACATGGTTTTTTAAATATTTTTTTATGGTAGTTATTTCTGCTGTTCTATTAGCCTACGAGTGAGTGGCTACAAGGTGATAACCTCGGTGGAGAGATATCCCCTATTCCCACAAAAAAAAATCACAATTAATAATGACTGAACTGACTTGATAAACAGTATCTGCAATGAACTCTGAATTTGTATTCAATTGCAGTTTTATTTTTCTTTACCAAGCTCATTGAGGTGTTTCATTTTCATCACTTATTTTTTCTTGTAATCATGCTTAAATTTTTTGGCATGGTTAATTACCTATTGTGCTTCATGCATTGTTGATGGTTGCTAAAATATTTAGTTAAATAATTATGCCGAACTACCTGAACCCGGCGTAACATATTCCACAATGTTTAGCAGTATTCTGTAGCCAGCTACATTGCCCACTGTCCCTCAATCATCCGCGGGCCTGGTTTCGGAGTTGACAGTTTAGACAGTAGACGTCACCACATGCATTAAGTCATGCTTATGATCGACTACATCCCCGGTATTTATGACGGGCTATGCCATGACACAAGCCAAATATAATGTATATATAGATACTTTTTGCATTACAGTAATGTCAGCTGTTCACAACTGGGTAATTACTACATACAAGTTTTTCTCTGTATGTTTTTCCATACTTTTACGCGAAGTTCACTAGTAGATACTGGATAGACGTTGTAGCGAAATTCAATTGTGGTTATGATAATTAAAGCTGGTCACGTAGAAATGGAGATTTTTGCAGTGATGTTGTTCCTAGCCTTTAATTCGTACTAAGATTAAATCGAGTAATACCGTTTTTAAATATAAATAGCCTAATTTTGTTTTAAAATTACGACAGCAGTCGTCTTTGTATTGGTGCAAATAACCCAGGCTTATTTTTTTTATTAATACTTAAATGTTTATTAATACTTAATTCCTTCAACTGACACTACTTGTTCATTAGTCCAGAACTGAAAGCTAAAGTTTACGATTTTTTTTCTTTTTTTTTTAGGAAATAAGCAGATTGCAGAAATCCCTCATGAAATTGAGCGACTTTTTTAAGAATTTTATTTTTAATTTACATTTGAAATATGTTGTAATATACCTTTTTAGTGAAATTGTACAGGTTTATATTTTTTTAATAAATACCATTTTATACATAAAGAAAAAATCCCACCACTTGTCTTTGTCATACGACAGTGGAGTATGAGATCCATTTCTTCATCACAAGTCCTACAAGACTATTTATTACAAGGTTAACACGATTAATGGAAGGTAGGCCTAAACAACATCAGTTAACACAATTTTCTACATAACGACAAAATCATGTGTCTTATCTGTACAGCAATATGTTATAAGATTCATTTTATTTATCACCAGTCCTGCGTTACAGCACAGAATTGGCGTAAAGTAAACGAAGATAATTTTAAACATAAAGACACTACATCCATTCAATTTTTCATGTGTGCAAACAGTATGTTATGAGATTCTTTATCACAAATCCTTCATCACAGTACAAGATGATCGTAAGGTAAACAAATATCAGTTAACAAGATTCTATACATAACAAAATCCACCCTATTTGTTTTCATTTGTACAACAGTGCATTATGAGATTTATTTATTTGTTTATTACAAGTTCTACATCAGAGCTCAAGATCAGCATTAAATTAGCCTAAGCAACCAAAAATGGTGCACATCTGATGTCAACGGTTTTAGGAATGTGCAGCGGTTACGATTACTGCTCTAGCTGAAAGATTGCATGTGGAAAAGTGAGATAAAAGGCTAATATTACGACAATTCATATTGCTGAGTGGGGAGAGGGTGTCATTAAGTCTCAAACTGTGATCGCTTATAAAATGAGTTCTACGAACGAGAGTAGAACGGTCTGCTTTCTTGTAGATATTTCTTGCCCCAAACCAAAACTTGTTAAGTATGGCCGCCAAGGTTTTTCGCCGTATGAATACATTGTATCAAACGCCAAGCTTTGTTGCTAAGTTAATTCCAATGAGTAATAGATTGAAAGTTAATTGATACATCTGAAGTTGCTTGCCGCGCAGTTTTCACGAATTTTTATTTAACGTTTGAATCCGTCTCTGGGATTAAGTGGCAAAAGAGCATTTGCTATCGCGACTCCAAAAACCTTGGCAGGAATCCTTAACAAGTTTTGTTTTTGGAAGACATACCATCTTCTTATACATTTTTTTCAGTGAGAAGGTAGTTTCTGTTTTTTTGTTTGTTTAGTAATGATATGTTTAAATATAAAGCAACCGAAGTAGGTTTGCGTCAGTACGTTTATGAGTATGTAAATCTTCGTGTGCATATAGCCACCGAAGTCGTAAATAGAATTTCCCGACTTAATCTGCAGCAGTCTAGTTGGTCAGTCTAGTGAGTGATCTTTAAGTTGTTGTTTGAACAATTTATTTCGTTGTTGCTTTTTCAGTCTTCTTTTACAGCCTAAACAGCCGAGGAGGCTATAGCAACGATTTTGACCATCCGTTCGTCGCCTTTTCAGTGGTAGTCAAGTGGAGTTAAAAATTATGGCAAATTAAAACATTGTTGCTTCCTTATAGCTAATAGGCTTTCTCGATATAACTCAATGAAATCATAACATTTGATTGCAGCATTTAACCACGATAAGAAGACACACAACTGTACGAAATAAAAGGATTCCATTAACGACACATTAGCTTCTTTTAAAATAGTCTCGACACCATGTTGCATAAATGAATACACCTTCTCTCGAATCCTCTGTTAGCTACTACTTACGAAATTAAAACGGCACGTAACAATTGCGGTGGGGGGTCGAGGTTTAATGATTCGTCAACAGCTAGGTCATTAGCGCATGTCCACAATTTAGATTTTCTGGTTGATAAAAAGTATCTCGTAATGTAGATGGTTACGGGAACTCTCAGATTTCCGTACACGCCACATAGAGCTGTCCCTGGTAAAATAGAATTTTCAGATATAATTTCTGCTTAAATAATTAATTTCATTAAAACGTTGTAGGCCAAACCATAAATATAATATAGGTGGTTTTATAGGTTGTAGGAAGTCTCACACGTCGGCTTTAAATAACTGCTATTAATGACGTACAGTGAGTACATAGTATTCCTTTATGACCAGAACGGAAAGTCAACTAGGCTCGATAAGTGATTAAACACTCGGCCAACTGTAAGCATGGCTGAACGGTAGGACTCCGGCCTTTGGTCTCAAAGATCATGGGTTCAATTCCCGCTCAGGCAGTCTGACATTAAGTCCAAAAGGCAACGTAAATAGGTTTGCAGCTGTATTTAAGTATTCCTTTATGTCAGGAGTCCTAACTTACGGCCCCAGGGCCAGATGCGGCGCGTAAAGCTCTTTAGTCTGGTTTGTGCTTTATTTTACATTCCATGCTAATATCCAGTTATTTATCCTTTAGAATGTATTTTCCTTTCCCCTTAGCGAAGTCTAGGTTACTTTTTCGAAACTAGCAAAATCCCAACTTCTGTCAAGAATGATTGATGAGCTTTTCATGCATTCTTTTAACTCCCGACATCGAAAAATTGGCACGTGCGAAGCAACCTTTCAGTGAGGAGCAACAACTCACTACTATTTAAGGTCGGTGGGGGGGAGGGGATTGCGGCTATATGGCTTGTCAACAGCTAGGTCATTAGCGCCAACCTCAGTTACTGTGCAGTTATAATACTACTGGTTTATTTGTCTCTGCTGTATAGGGTACTAAACTTGGCCACGCACGTTTCCAACAGCGTGTTTGCAAGATAGTGACTGGGAACAACGAAGGGCGGATGCCACTCTTGTTAATTGTAGTTCTGGGTTCCAGGTTAATTGTAGTCAGCTGGAGACCTTACGCTTCCACGCGCCAACGCGCCATTAAGCCTCATCCCCCCCCCCCCCTTACGCTTAAGAAATTTCTGCAAATTGTAAACCATGAGTAGGGTCTTCAAGTGCTGGGGGCAACGAGCCAAGGCAACGTTCTCGTGAAGGGAATTCCAGACCGATGTGACCCGAAACGAGAAGAAACTTTTTCGACACGCTGTAAAAGACTGCTGGACCACCAGCTTACGGGAATGCCCACGGGTAGCTCTGTACGATGCAAGTTCATAAAAGGGTATGTCAATAGAAAGGAGCCCGTTGACAATCCTGTAGGTTAGAAGGAGGTTGCTTGAAGACGGCACAACTCTAGCGACTCCAAGCCCGTGTGCTCTAAGCGAACATCATAGGGAGGGGTTTTGCAGTCTGGTAATTCTTTGGTACCAACTCAGTTGTCCCTGAACCACACATTACAGAAATGCTCAACAAACTCCCAAATCAGATCTCATCGTATAGCTGTACCTCTTGCCAAAATTGGTAAATCATGGATAGGAGGACAGATTCGTTGCCCAATTGATACGCCATGTCTCACAGAAGGTGGAAACGGCGACGAACACCATCAAGATGGTGACAATCAACAAGAAGTGACGGGCCGCGAGTGACTGGTGAGACCAATGACATTCAGGAGGGATAATTACCACCCTCAAACTAGTAAGCAACTAGTAAGTTTGGCGCAAACGGGCTAACGTCTCGGTAATTGTGGCAGTAAGCCGAGTGCCATTTCTGGAAAAGGCCTTTAATATCCCGCAGCTCATTGCCGTCTTGTTTGCAACATAAGACTTGCCAAGCAGCGCATAACCTCAGATGTAAAGCTTGAAAGGCATCCGAGGGAACAAGGCACAGATCCCTGTCGATGGGACTAGAAATGTCTCCTTTAGCTGTAGCATCAGCGGGCTCTTTTCTAGCTATCCCGACATGGGCTCGGACCCAACGGAAAATCGCTGTTAGGTGGTGAGTGGGAAGGAAAAATATTGAATATGTTAGTGTACGAACCAAATATACCAAAATGCAACACAACCAATTGCGGGGTAACTCGTCACTAGACCTGTGGGGGATGAGCGGGCTTGGACACTGCTGGATCTCACTAGGAGTAGACCTGGTAATGGTCTGCTGAATATGGACGAAATTATAGCCAAACAATACGGTAGGAAAGAAATTCAAGTAAAAACGATAAGCTAGAACTTCAGCTGTCCTTTATCCCATGAAATACGCTGCTTAGCAATAAAAAGGAAGAAATTTCATGACAAATTAAAACATCGTCACTTACTTATTCGGCTTTGCATGGCCGATGAGCAGAGCATCCGCTTTTTAATAATACTCAAGACAGAAATAAAGCATAACGGCGGCTAAATCAGAAGAGGGTGTTCTTTGTATTACTTTTACGAAAGAAGCCATTATTTGTATTCCTGGAATTTTCCTTCCCTAGACAATGGCACGTCGATCTTTCAGTCATAGGATCAGCATACAATGGCTAGGCCAATGGCATGTCTGTTGGGCGATAATTATGTCCTTCTGTTCGGGGCTTTTAAATTTTTGCAGTAGGTACAACTGTTTTGGGGTTAGTTAATATCTCTGTTATGTGTGATGCAGTGGCATCCCGGGCCACTGCACTGTGACTGAGGTTGGCATTAATAACTTCGCTGTCGACACGCCATTAAGACTCATTCCCCCCCCCCTTGAAGGAGATAGCCTTCCTAAATGTCATTGGTGTAGGATATCAGCGGCTGTTCAATGGTGAGTCGAAGTCAGAGATTGGCGTAGCATGTGCTTGTTTGCGTCAGGGGGTGATTGTTTGTTTGTTTGTTGTTTGTTTGTTTGTCTTGCTGTTGAATGGATCCTTGAACTGCCATTATCATCTTCAGTGATTGCACAAGTTCCCCGAAGTCCTTGGCATCGTACAACCCTTGGATCCCCTTGACACACCGAATCCATCCTCTGAGTTCCTGCATGCCTGGCCAGCAGAAAATTTTGATTTTTTGCTGTAACTTGGGCCATGTTTGGGATAGCTGGAAATGAGCCCACTAATGCTGCACGAAAGGGGCCATTCCTAGTCCTCTCGATAGGGATCTGTCCTTGTAACCTCAGACGCCTTTCCAGCTCTACGTCTGAGAATGCACGCTGCTAGGCGAGCCATGTCAGACAAGGCAATGACACTTGGCTTGTCACCACAGTTTCCAGGAAGAGGTGGTGTTAGTGCTTATCCCTCGTGAATGTGATTGGTGTTGCTGGCCATACACGGTCCGTCAGTTCTTGTTGATTGTCGCCATCTTGATGGTATTCGTCATCGATTCCACCTTTCGTGACACCTAGCATGTTAATTGGGCGATGAGTCTGTCCTTGTCCAGGGTTTTTCAATTTTTGTAGGAGGTACAGATATGCAATAAGATCTAGATTTGGGTTTGTTTAACGTCTCTTTAATGTGTGGTGCAGTGGCAAATCAGACCGCTGCAATGTAAGTGAGGTTGATGCTAATGACCTAGCTGTCTATGTGCCATGAAGCCTCATTCCTCTCCACCCCATTAAGCCTCAACCCCCATCCCCCTTTGCCAAACTTCCTAGCACTTCTCGATTTTTCCCATCGAGTGTTCCTTTACATTCTATGAGTTATTTTTGAAGTAGTTTTAATCACAGTTTGATAAGTAAAAATTCGTGATTAAATCTTGTTAATAGGAGTGTTTTAATCCTATTATTGTTTGTGATTGCCTACGGTTTTTTCCAACTACAAAAGATTGTGCAGATGTCATGCTACTACGATGGAATGCTGTGAAACGGAATATGCGATATGTAAGAGTTAACATAGTGTTTTCTTTGGGGAGGGGGGGGATTGGATACCATGAGAAAGAAGACCCTCCAAAGGGGGATCAACATTTTTTACTGCGAGTTAAGGGAGGGAACAAAAAAATTTCCACCTCAAGCTTGCAATTCCCTCCCACCAATCCCCTGACAAAATCTTATTCCCACCGCAGTCTTCCAATTTCTTCCCACCATCCCCTGACAAAATATATTCCCTACCACCGAATGGTAAGAAATACATTGACAAAAATATTCTCCTAATAGAAAACTGGTTGAAAATATTTATTCTTTTAATCCTAACAAAATTTTTTCCATTGTGTACAGCTAGATTTTTCCATTCGCACTTTCGGTTGCCTTTCAAATTTCGTGTACCACAACCTCCGTCCCTCCTAGCACTCCATCCTACCTCTCGCCCAAGGTACTGTCTGCAGGAGTTAAAATTGTAATTCCATTGTTTCCCACCATCATAGAACAGTCGCTCGCGTACCTGCGTTCATTTTTTAATACCTTTGTTGGCTGTGGCTAGCTCGCCTTGAAGAGTACAATTCCCTACCAACTTAGCCCAGGTGTGAACACCTTGAGTAAGTCACCCAACCCTCAGCATTTCAATTTTGAATACCTTTTGTACCCTGCAGAGAGTGGGAGACCTAGTTTAAATTTTAGTCATTTTTACTCTCAATTCTCTTCCCTGGGTAAGGTTTTCTTTTTAGCTTGTAGGATCCAGGTGTGCATTTCACTCTGGGTGATACTGAGTCACTATGTCGCTATCCTGTTCTTACTTATTTACTTGTTCAAAGTCTTGCATTAATGGCGTCGGTGCAGTACCATGCGAGAGCTCTCGAAGAGCACTGCCTAGTGGCTTGATTTGGTTTGAAACTTGAGTTTTTGAAGTCTGAAATGTGCGTTACGCTAAAATCAAATAAATTAAGTCGGTTTGTCACTGAACTGTCCTGCCTCTGTCGATGTTTGCATGCTTTCACTTGACTATCACAGTTCGTTAACGAGACTTTTGAAGATGAGTGTGCACTCGGTGGTTCTTTGTAGCTGGCGTTGTCCAGTTGGGTAGCTTTTTTTATAGTGATAATTTCGGATCTTTTTGCGTGGTCCCATCACCGATCTTCGCCACACTCCCTTCGTGTTACCATACTTCTTGGCTTTGTCCTTTCGTCAGAAAGATGTGTCAGTTGTTCTGTAGCGTTGTTGAATTTAATTCTTTGTTGGGTGCCGCTTGTTTGCCTGCAGACTTTTTCCGGTGCAAAGCACTGGTCGTTGGAAATTTTTCTCGTCAGTTGTTGAAAATGTTTCTTCCTACATCTCATCGTTGTCCAGTGGACGTCACTTGTGAGGATAATTCTGCGATGGGATAGATGATCGGAGGTGGATTGTTTGATGAAATAGCGTTTTATTGACAGCTCAGCACTGCAGTGGTGACACTCCTGTCTCCTTCGTCTCTCACTGCTTTCTAGCGCATGTGCGACCTGACGGGAGCTGGAGAAGGGAAGAGGCTGTGTGTGGGTAACGTCACCCTCACACCAAGAAACACGAAAAAAAATGAAATTCACAATTTTGCTAACACATCGCCATGAACTGACCATGGAAATGAAATGGATTGCGTGCGATGCAGCATACACGATCATTCATGACGATAGAATTCTACCTGTTTGAGATGAGAAAAGCCAAGGCTCCAGTTGTTGGTATTTAGTGCTCCAAAGCATTCACTTCTTTTGTAGGTTTAAGGCATATCTGAACATTCATCTTTGGTGAGTTGGTAGTTAAGAACTCCAAGGTCTTTTTGGGATCATCCGTGAAGCACCATGTGCGTTTTGAACAATATTTTGAGTGTTTTAATTTGGTGGTTGAGCCTGTTTTTGTCACTCAGTGGGGGTGACCATCTTGGCTGCTGTTGGGCTATCTTGTACATTTGTGAGGGTTCAAGCCTGGCTGGAGCCACTTTTTCTTTTGTGTGTTTTTGTGCCGGAGTGGTTACTTAGGACCTGATGACCCCATCCCTCACTGTTTTGGGAACTTAGGGCCACTTTTTCTCCAATTTTTTGAGCAGTGAAAAAGTTGACTTTCGGATTGCATGGTCAGTGTTACAGACTTTTTAATTACCGAATACAAATCTGAAATAGTGCCGGGTCAAATCCGATCAAAGGATTGGTCAACATTTTTTTTCTCAGCTGCTTTGGATTGTTAGAGGTGCCCAGGAACATCAGCTGAAATCTACACCATGACTGCAGCATTCGACGACGTTGTTGAGGATTTGAATAACTTAGATGCGTCTATTGGTGCAAGGAACGCGAGTCCTCCTTCTAAGAGAAATAAGAGGAGATCAACAATGTTTTTTGACACTCACTCCACACCTAATGGTGATTCGTGTTCCTCTAATAGCTCGTCACCAACCACACCATTTTACGCCCAGACAACTTCGGGAATCGGCATTCTCCTGGACAAGTCATCTCGTGTCCTTTCTAAATTGGAAAATTTTGGACTGGAAAAGGACTTGGACCTCAGTGCCATCGATAACAAACTCTTAGCCATCACACAATCCTGTCAGGATTTATCGGACAAGCTCACGGGAATTGACGAGACGTTTGCGGCCCGATTCCAGGCAAGTATTGCTTCTCTTAAGTTGGATCTGATGCAACACATCTCCAATCTGTTCGACAACTTTACCACAACCAAATCTAGTGAGTCCATACCTGAGGTGCAGAGTTCGCCAGTGCAACTTGACTGTGCCAACAGTGTTAAATGCACAACTGTGTTTTCCGTACTTCAGGGAGGCAGGATACAATTAAAATCAGCTCACCTGGACCATTCCCCGGCATCAAACATCCAGCATACAACACCAGAATCACAGGGAGGTACCATCCATCTCCCGAGTGGTAGCTTACTTGATCAGCCAAATCCCGTTGTACCACCAAATGTTACAACACGTGCTAACAAAGGAAAGCACAATAGAAAAGCTAAGGTACTAGATAGACCACACACCAAGGGAAATGGTAACATCTCCAGTTCCAATTCACCTGTGGCCATGGTTAATGACGGTGAAACTCCCCCCATATTGGTTCCAGCGACGGCTATCATCCGCCCATTTCCATCAATACAACATCTATGTGACGAAAGAAACAGAGCATATACCATACAGAGAGAACCTCCAACACGTGTGCAATCTATCCATGGCACATCCAACACCCACCCCACCAATTTACTGAGTAATCAACCCAACCACACAGCGCATGAAGTGGCCGACCTTCTACCAACACCAATTACCATCCTCGGTGATTCGCACACCAGATCACTGCGTTGTAGTACACACAAAGACTCCAAAACATGGTGCTGGCCTGGAGCTACCACCCAGTTCGTCCGTCAGCAGGCCACTGCTGTAATTCACGAAGCACACCCAGCAAGTGAATTCGTTCTCTGTGTTGGCTCGAATAACCTGTCCTGTGACCCTCCAAACCGAATTGCAGCAGCCATCGGCGATATTTTAAGTGAGATCCGCTTGACCAGACCAAAGGCCAAAGTTTCCACAGTGGGCATCTTCCCTCGCCGTTTGAAAAAATTTCGTGATGATGACAAGCTTATCATTCATACTAACTTACTAATTAAGAACATGTGTATAGAACAGCAAGCTAACTTTGTTTCTCTAGATGAAACAATCTGCGTCGATCATACGCTGATTGCCCGAGATGGAGTGCATCTTACTTCTCGTGGCAAACTTGCCTTGTGTAGGGAGGTAGTGAGTCTACACTCACCCTTGGTAAACCCCCACAACTAATGGGGAATACTCCCACCACCGTGTCATCCTCTCTCCCTCTTATCCGTGGTTTTTCTTGTCTGTTACTAAATGCCCGTAGTGTTGTCAAGAACCTTGGCTACTTCCACGTTTTATTAGCTGGTGGGGATATCGACGTGCTTTTTGTGGTTGAGACATGGTTGCATGGTGCAATTACTGATGCTATGGTCTTAGGTGGTTTTGGTTACTATTTGGTTCGACTGGATCGCGGGTCTAGGGAGGAGGAATACTGGTGGCGTACAAGTCACATTTGAGTGCAGTAGCTACATTCGCCACTGCCAACGTGGAGGCATTAGCATTCTGTCTTCCGGCAGACAGGCTAAACTTCTTCTTGGGTTATCTACAAAACAGCCACTCTGATCAGGGAATTGTCGAACTTTGTTCCTTTTTGGGAGATGCGGTTAAGGCCAACTTCTCGAATGTAATTCTTGGGGATTTTAACCTTCTTCAGTAGACTGGCATACTGGAATTGCATCTGAAAGGCCACACAGAGATTTCATGAGACTGATAGCACCGCTAGGTATGACCCAACTCGTTAACTTCCCTACTAGGAGAACGAACACACTTGATTTGGTGTTCGTGGACAATGATAGACTTATCTTTGGTCTTAATCAATTAGATAAATTGGGAACAAGCGACCATAATATGGTTGCATTTAAGGTCAACCGATCTTCATTTATCACAATTAAGAGCAGCTACCTGCCAGGCAAAATTGACTTTGATAAACTAAACAGCATGCTTGGTGAAGTTGACTGGAGAACCTACCTTTCCTCACTTTGGGAAGATATTGATGTAGTCTGGAACGGGTTTCACGGCTTTCTTTGTGATCTGGTTGCCTCCTGTCGGGCAAAACCATCACCCAAGCCAGCTCACGGCTTCCTGCCAGCCTCTATTAAAAAACTGGGTCGCAAAAAGTTGAAAATCTGGCAGAAGTTCAAAATTGATCCTTCGGAAATTAATCGTCGTTCTTACATCCACATACAGGCTGAATACGCGGACATGGTGGACCTTTGGCACACCAAAAGAGAACTTGACACACTAAAGGAGGGGAGCATGGCTTCTCTGTTTCGTCTTTACAGGTCTAAAACACGTACGATCCGAAATTTACCACCATTGTCTGTTGGAGCCAACTACGTAACAGAGGATGGCCAAAAGGCGAACCTACTAAACCAGATCTTTATCTCCAACACAGTCTCTGATAATGGGTGCATCCCACCAATGCGGGATACACGCAAAAACCCACTTTTTACCGACCTGCTAACTTCGGTTGAGTTCTCCCCTACACAGGTTAGAGCTGTTCTTTTACGAATGAAACCAAGTCACTCCGTGGGACCCGACGGGTTTTCCGCTTTTTTTTATAAACAGGTGTGCTTTTCGATCGCCACACCACTTGCTTTTATTTTTAATCTCTCGTTGAATAATAGTGCTATTCCTAACTTGTGGCGTTCAGCGAATGTTGTTCCCATTTATAAGTGTGGTGACGCCTCTAATCCCCATAATTACCGCCCGATTGCGCTTACCGTTGTGCCTGCAAGGTCATGGAGACTATTATTCGTTCGGACATGCTGTCTTTTTTTGAGCGAGGTAGCTTGCTAAACAGTGACCAGTTTGGCTTTTTGCCAGGTAGATCATCAACACTGCAGTTGATACTCGCCATGGATTTGTGGACGAGTGCTCTGAATGAGGGAGCTCCCACTGACGTGGTGTACTACGATTTCAAGAAGGCCTTCGAATTGGTGGTCCACTCCAAACTGCTTTTACCAAACTCTCACACCTTAATATTGGTGGAAAGTTGCTGGGTTGGCTGGGTGATTTTATTGCGAATCGTAAGCAACGAGTTTTCGTGGATTCCGTGGCTTCTACAGAACTATCAGTTTCAAGTGGTGTACCGCAGGGTTCCGTGCTGGGCCCATTACTGTTTGTTACTTTCCTGAACGACCTGATCCCACCCGGCGCGGAGTCCCGTCCTTGCTTTAAATTCGCAGATGATTTGAAATCCTGCATCAATATTACTAGTTTCCAGGATGGCTCTGCACTCATGGTTGACATTCAGTATGTCCACCATTGGTCCATTGTTTGGCAATTGCCTCTCTCACTTGATAAATGTGGTGGCCTACATATAGGCGATTCGAACCCATCGTTCCAGTACGCCCTTGGGACCAGACCATTGAAGCCAATGGACCCCGTAAAGGATCTTGGAGTTTGGTTGACACCCAACCTTAAAGTGTCCTTACACTGTGTGAAAGTCGCGTCGGCGGCATATCGAAGACTTGCTATTGTGAAACGCTGTTTCAAAGCAGCAAATTCAGTTACCCTTGTCAGGGCATTTGTGGTGTTCGTTCGCCCACTTCTGGAGTATGCTAGTCCGGTCTGGTCGCCACATCTCCTAAAGGACGTGGATTGCTTGGAGGCAGTGCAGCGCTCATTCACGCGTGGGCTCTCGGGATTCAGAGACCTTGAACCAGGTGAACGTCTCCGTAGGGCTGGTTTGGAACCCTTGGAGCTCCGTCGTCTCAAGGCAGACCTCATCCTGGTCTTTAAAATCGTCAAGGGACTCCTACCAATTGACGTCCCCTTCTTCGAACGTTCAGCAACGGATAGGACTAGAAGCCACTCGTTTAAACTTCTTAGTCAGCAATCCCACACGGAGTGTCGAAGGAACTTCTTTGCACTGCGAGTGACTGAGCCGTGGAACTCCCTGACCGAGGAGGCTGTCTCTGCAACTACCGTGGCGGCTTTCAAGCGTATTTTGAACACCATGCCCTTGGCACGGTTTCTCAAGCGTTCTTACTGATTAGTTTTTATCTATTTTAAATTTGTTCTTTACATTTTGAACTCTTTTAGCTCTTTTTCTTTTTAAATTTTTAACCTTTTTGTGTGGTGACAATTGGCCGCCCTCCTTTCCCATTCCTTTTCCCTTGTCTGGCGATGCTAACGGGGACCTTTGTGTCCCTGGCAGGTCTAACCAAGTTCGTAAGGCAGGCGTGACCTTTTTCCCTTTTCCCTTCCACCACCTCGTTTTGGCCATGCTTGTGTTGAATCTTTTTCTTTTAAATCTCTATGCCTTTCACCGTATCTTTTTGCCCTTGGCTCCTTAAGAGCTGCCCTTCTGTGTTTTGGCTGGCAGTCAGAAATTCTTCAGGATCCTTGCCAGACCTGTTGCTCCAGCAACAAATTGTATCATTATTATTATTATTATATACCTGGAGGAATTTCAGTTTACCAGACTCAGTCGCTTTCACTCAGTCGTCAAGTAAAGCGACTGAGTGTGGTAAACTGAAATTGTGCCAGGTAGAATTCTATCGTCATGAATGATTGTGTTTGTTGCATCGTACGCAATCCATTCCATTTCCATGGTCAGTTTCGTGGTGATGTGTCAGCAAACTTGTGAATTTTATTTTTAAATTTATTTGATTTTAGTGTATCGCACATTTCGTACTTGAAAAACTCAAGTTTCAAACCAAATCAGGCCACGAGGCAGTGCACATCGAAAGCTCTTGCATGGTACTGCACCGACGCCATTAGATCAAGACTTTGAACAAGTAAACAAGTAAGAACGGGATAGCGACATAATGAATCAGTGTCATCCAGACTGAAATGCACACCTCCATCCTATCAGCTAAAAAGAAAAGCACACTCAGGGAGGGAGTATTGAGACCAAAAATTACTAAACTTTAAACGGGGTCTCCCACTCTCTGCAGGGTACAAAAGGTATTAAAAATTGAAATGCGGAGGGTTGGGTGACCTACTCAATGTGTTCACTGCGGGGCTAAGTAAGTAGGGTATAGTACTCTTCAAGGCAAGGTAGCCACAGACAACAAAGGGATTAAAAATTGATAAACATAATTCTAAATTTAAAATTTTGGAGTTATTTAAAGTCATAGTTGCGATGGAATGATGTGAGCGATATTCCTTGTTTCCATTTCTCAACAGGAATATACGAGTGTGCGCCTTGCTAGCAGGAGGTGCAGTCATGTGACCAGTTCAGGACTAGCTCGAGCCAGCAGGTAGCAAAGAGTGAGTAGAGACCGTGCACTCCGTATCTGTCCTGTGTTATCGCTCACACGATTTCGTGGGTGGCCAGTGCTAAGTTTTAACGTCTGATTTGGATTTAGAACGTTCAAGATATCATTCACACACTTCACCAAAAATGAGACAGAATCACGACTGAGTATGAAATTACACGAAATAAAAACTACAGTACGGTTGGCCAGTATAATTTTTGGTG
>JAHWFP010138758.1:0-58826 GCA_023313725.1 Lithobius niger
ACTAAGTTCTTGGCTGCTGTTGTTTCTTGGTCTGTGTTTTTAACATTTTTTATTTGTTTGTGATCAAGACCACGATGAATGAAGCGTGCAACATATCTTGCGGAAACATATCTTGTTAGAAAGATTTTTATATTCTTAATAATCTGTGTTAGAGTAGTACTCATTGGAAAATATAGCTTCCAATGAGCTACTGAAAAAAAGAGCTTTACAATAACGAGAATTAAAAGAAAAAGTAAAGTAACTATGTAAAACGATGGTAACTTTTGTTTTTTTAAGATACTTAGTTACACGAGCAAGAGTTTTATTTTAAAATGAAGGCTAACTTTCCTTCAGTTTAATCATTTCGGTGTTAATGGTATACGGTTCTTATTACATGTATACGTAGAAAGATGTTTTTCGGGTGTGTGTGTGGTGGTTTCATCCCCATTGTCAACTGTGTGTCGGATCTTGACTATGATTTCCAAATACTAAAATTAAATGTAAATCCCAGCAACTTACTGAAAAAAGACGCAAACAAGGAAAGAAATGAAAAGATTAATTGCTAACTCCATTATAACTTCCATATCCTGGAAACTCGACCAGCCCTTTTCTCCTAACACAACGCAAATGAAAAGGAGCCGAGCAGCTCGTAATACTCAAAGGGTTTCAAAGAGTTATCTGGTTATCTGGTTTCAAAGGGTTATCCTGGTTATCTGCCCGAAGCCCTAAGGCCCTAGGTTGTGAAACTCAAAAGGGTCAAAGGGTTTTAGCGAGCGTTAACCGCACCCGGTCACCTACTCGTAAAACTGCTATTGCTAAAACAATCCAAAAACTTGACCAAGATGTAGCTGATGAAAACTTTGTCGAAGTTGAAAACGGTTTACTATTGTTGCAGTCAAAAGAAATGGCAATATTTCCAATTCTTAAAGAACTTGAAACGAAATCGGATGCCGCAGATCTCGAGGAAGAAATAGAGGAAAACGAGGCTTGCACGGATGCAATTATTGTTGCGAAAATGAACGCAAATCGTTTCCTAGCAAGTAATGCAACAACTCCCGTTTCGACTGCAACAAATTTTTCTCCAGTGGCTAGTGAAATAATTAATTTGAAACTGCCAAAGCTTCAAATTGCTAAGTTTGATGGTACTTTAAATGACTGGGAACGATTCTGGCACCAGTTTTCTTCAGGTGTGGACTCAAATATACAGTTAAACAAAGTTGATAAATTCAACTATTTACGTGTAGTTTTGTGTGGAGAAGCAGCAGGAATAATCTAGGGGCTAAAATTGACGGAAACAAACAATCAAATAGCCAAGGATTTTCTAACAGATAAATACGGGAGTAAGGAAATTCTGGTGGAAGCGTAAATAAATAGTTCACTCAAAACCTTCCCAGTTAAAATGTCTAGCAGTGGGCAAGATTTGCGCCGTTTTTACGAGGATTTCTGCGTTAATCTACGTGACTTGGCAGCATTGAGGACAGACGTCACTTCCCTGGGAGCCATTTTGTGTCCCATAATTTTTAGGTCAATTTCGTCGTCTTTACTAACCGAGTGGATTCGGAAAGCCTATAGCAAGGGCAACACGGTAATTAAAAAGTTATTAGACTTTTTGAAAGAAGAATTAGTTAATACAGAGCAAGTTTTCGCATAAGGAGTAAAAAAAAGCGAATTTTCCAAAGAAGGGGAAAATCTTCAAGCTAGGAAGGAATAAGAAGTTGTTCAAGACGAATTTAAACCGTATTCAGCATCAACTTTAGTTTCTACTCAAGAAACGAAGTAAGGTTTCAAGAATAAACAGCCCTATTGCGTGTTTTGCGAAAAATATGCGCATATGTCTTCATCGTGCCCAGAGTCAACTTCCAACAAAACTAAAAGAGACGCATTAGGCAACAATAACAGATGCTTCAATTGTTTAAGAAAAGCCCGTATATGCAGGCATTGTGAGTTTACAATGGAGTGTCGCTCCTGAAACAAAAATCACGACACACTGCTCTGCCCAGAAAGAGAGCCCAAGATTTTCCGCAAGTTAGTCTAAAGTCCCAACGAAAACGCTAGTTTCAGCTCATGTTACAGAACCAAAAGAAGTAGTGGAACTGCCGGTCGCATCAGCCATTTGTCATGCCAATACTTCCACACATAATGCTAACAACATGTCTGTACTGCAGTCGTTGCGGCTTTATGGATAAATAACGCCGAATGTATGCAGCAAGTTGTGGTACTGGTGGATGGTGGGAGTGAGCGCTCCTTTATAACTGAAAGAGCTGTCTGTCTGCAGATATAAGGCCTCAAGAATCTGCATGGAGAAAAACTGACAGTGCATTCGTTTGGAGGAAACAAATCTGATCAATGCACATATTCTGTTCCGTTTACACTGGATGGATATAACGGAAGGCAGCT
Source organism: Lithobius niger (assembly GCA_023313725.1). Taxonomy (NCBI): domain Eukaryota; kingdom Metazoa; phylum Arthropoda; class Chilopoda; order Lithobiomorpha; family Lithobiidae; genus Lithobius; species Lithobius niger. Next base: position 2,377 of record JAHWFP010138758.1, read on the forward strand.
GCAATTGAAAGCTCTACAAGTGGACGACATTTGTAGTGGTGTTGACACTATGGGAATCCGGAAAGACAGAAATATTTTTGCAGTCTACATGCACACAGAGTTGGTCGCACCTAATGGGTTATGGTGAATCAGTCGCAGTGGATGTCTTAATAGGTGCTAACCGGTACTGGCCCGTGATGACAGCGCAGATGAAAAGTTTAACTTCTTACTTAATGGCTACCGAAAGCATATTCGGGTGGCTATTGTTAGGAAGCACAGTCTCGTATAACCAAACTTCTACATGCTATCAGTTTGTTTGTTTGTTTGTTTGTTTGTTTGAGTACTACACGGCCTGTGAAGCCATACACTCATGCCTAACCTAACTTAACCTAACTTAACCTATCCTAAATCTAACCATTAGTCCAGCACCAACACACCACGCCCTACTGTTAAGCCACCACGTCACAGCCGCAAGAGACACCAAAGTCCGCAAGTGACACCAAAGTACTCGGCGAAAAACCAAAAACCACCACTCCGTAAAAATGCCATTCGATGCACCGAACTCTGGTGGGAGAGTGGAGCGAACAACAGAACTGAGGATACCTATCATGTGAACCGGCCAGTTGCCTTGCAAAAACCCAGAGTAGCACGGAATCCTGCCCTTCCTTTCTCCACATGAGGGGGTACCCCCAGAGTCACTGCTAAAGGGTCTTCTCCATCCCGGACAACAAAACGCCACTGTGCCACCCAGAGCGGACACTCACACAAGAAATGCAGCACCGTCTCTTCAGAAACACCGCACCTGCATATAGGCGTGCTATCAGTTTGTGAGTCGTCAACAATTGAAAAATTGGATCAACAATTATCGTCATTATGGGAATTGGATAAAAGTGCAATTCTTGCTCAAGAGGAAAAATCTGTTTTATCGGTTCAAGATGTGGAAGTTTTGCAGAATTTTGAAAACACTACAACGTTTTCAAATAGACGATAACAGGTAGAAAACCCCTGGAATGAAGATAAGGAAAACTTGTGTCTCAATTTCTTTCTGGCTAACGAAAAATTAAAGCATTTACTGTTGTCACTTCAGAAAGGTCCAGAAAAATTGGAAAGATACCGAAATGGCACATACGAATAGCTGAAAAATGGTCATTGAGAAGAAGTTTCTTTAGAAGTGGTCAGTAAAAAACCAGTGTCTTATATGCCACATCACCCGATAATTAACGAAGACCGCAAGACATCAAAATTAAGAATCGTCTTTGACGCTTCATCACATAGTGATCAGAAGATGTCTAAACAAATACCTGTACGCCGGTCCTCACCTTAATCCACTTATCTTCGACTTATTGCTGCGATTTCAATGGAATAAGCTTTGAACTGCGACATTGAGAAAGCTTTTCTCCAAGTCGAATTGAAAGAACATGTACGAGACGCCACATGCCTTTTATGGACTGATGAAGTATGAACTCGGGACAGGGAGCCTGTACTTAAAGTTTTTGGAATGACAAGGGTTTTGTTTGGAATGAACGCTAGTCCTTTTTTGCTGGCAGCGACCATTCGTTTTCATCTCAAGAATAAGAGCGCGTTTATGCAGCGACTCGCCTTTGCATTCTCGCAGCTAGAACTCAATCGCGATGGTAAAGGTGACATTGCTATGGTAACAACGCTAAATGGATTAGCTAAATCCGACATCGTTTGAGTAAATACTTGCAGTTTTATAATCCGTTCCAATAATATAAAGAATTCCTCATGACGAAGCAATTCCTTGTTAGAAAAAAGTAGTATGCTGTTGAAAAAATGGTCCACAAATAGACCAGAATTTCGAATTTTAGGGCAGAACGAGGGACTGATGCTTCTTGGATAAGTGACTTTTTGGAATTTTTGTGTTTGTTTAAGTTGTTAACTTTCTGTGTGCAATTTTGATTCATACTCTGTAGGAAAGACTTGTTTTGCATGAACACAATTGTGGTAATTTTACAAGTGATTAAAGTAGGGTGTTTATGCTTACCTGCTACCTGGAATACCAATGAGAGCAAGAAGCCCACCTTTAAATACATTTTCAACGAGATCACAGTGTTTCTAAAAAGGTAAAAAACAACACATGTCCTGTGGTTTAAATTTTGTTTTTCTGTTTTGTAAGATTGGCCTAATAGGCTAGGATGGGACGAAAGACAAGGCCAAGGGGGTTGGGGGGGGGGTATTCATGGGATGTGGAGAACAATATAAAATACAGTAATTCAGTAAGCAACACCCTGTAATTTGAAAAAGTTGTCAATGTGCTTAATTCATTTTGATTAGCGCTGGAAGTGTCCGATATACAAAATTAACAATGACTGCATGACAGCAGTCCTGACTTCAGTCCTGTAAATAGGTGATTTGCTATTAGTCCAAGATGGTGATGAACAGGGGGTGATTCAAGTAATTACATAGTTTCCAAGTCAAGACATGTTTTTTGAATGTTGGATTTGAAAATTTTTTTTCTGGCTCCTGCAATATTAGGGTGCCACTTGGAAGATGGGTCCCTGCGTTGGTATTTTTTGGTGGAATAGTCAATTACATTAGTGCAGTAATACATGGTCGGTAATGAGAAGCCATTGCAACGAAATTTGTAGAAAATATACTTGAATGTGGTACACTTATTCTATATGGCTTCAGACCAAAGTCAAACGCCATTTTGATAATATTTTTTCAATGAGTAAGCTATATAACTCAATGTAATCACAGAGACGAAGACAAATTCAGCATTTTCACTTTTAATTATAACCTTAAATATCCACACTGGGCTGGTTTGAACTGTTCGTAGGAATGTTTGAACGTTTAGTACAGTTAGATCGGGCACTTTTTTTCCCATGCCAGTGTCGAATTTTCGACCTTTCATTGTCTGGCTTACCCTTTTTTGGCATATACTCCTCAGCATCAACGTTATAACAATTATCATTTGTCTGGGCCGACTGGCCTATTTTTTGGTGTGTTTTTCTTCCATTATCAGTTCTACTTGCACTTACATCACTATTATCAATATGGTTATTTGGGGGGGTCGATCGAATATTCGAATAATCGTTCGTTAAGAGCATATTCGAATATGATATTTTCCATTCGAATATTCGCAAAATAAAAATTTTGTGAATTTTACGTTACTTTATTATTTGTTTTTTTAAGTTTTCCGGTGGGATTTTCGTGTCACAGCCTGTCCGCACCATGCTTCCTTCTCTTTCAACTTCCCTCTCAACCAATCTAAGTAACAATCCATGTGTTTTGTATCGTCACTTCCAAGTGTAGGAGAGGGGGAGGCGGTTGAGATAATGGCAGCACACAGCAGTTCTTCCTAAAACAATTCAGAACTAAAGAATGGGGAGGGAAGTCAACCAGGACCACAGTAACGAGCTGATGGATGACGTCAACTTCAATATCATACGAGGGCAAGACACTTTGGTGAATTACGTTCATCCGGACTGCCATCAGCAATTCTTCATTTTTTGGGGAGTGTTATGTTATACATGCCTTTCAAGTTGCCATGCCTAGTAGATTTAATTAAACTTGTGGTTATATTACTGTACATATCCAATTGCCAATAGACTTATTAAAAAATAAAACTTTCCCTCCCCCCCCCGAAAAATGGAGTTTATTTGGGGGGGAGGAGGGTTCAGGCCGAAACATGGAAAAAATTGTGAACAAATATTCGAATATTTTTTGGCCGAATATTTGAATATTTTTTTTCCCAATTCGTCCGACCCCTAATGGTTACCCGTATTGCAATAATTATTTCCGTTACGAACTGGCTGTGAAGTTAGAGAACTCTCTCATCTGTATCATGGATTCTCTTTTTTGGGCAATATTACCATAACTTTTACACTTAGGGCCATACTTGGATCTGTCCGCTCTATTATTTCTGCCTTTTTGTATTACTAGATTTAGCCTAATTTCTGTTACCATTGGTATTCAGTTCTGTAGATATTATGCTCACGATCATTTAGTTTAAATTTTCCATGAAAATATACACGAAATTCACTATGTTTGAAGAAATGGAAACTGTAGCATTTCTAAAATAGATTATTTCTTGAAAATCTAATTAAAAATCTAAATTTCATTTTTTGAATTTTGCTAATTCTGAGATCTTCTATAAGCAGACAGTTGGTCTTTAGGCATTGTAATTGCTTCCTCTTCACCATTTTCATTGAGAAGCAGAAAATTTAAAAGTTCATGGACCTCATTGGGCACAGAATTTTTCAAGATCAAGACAATTATTACCAGCACAATAAGTAACCATTTTACCATCAGTTGCAAGATCTTCTTGTTCAAAATCATCAATATCACGAAGGAATAATTCGTGATGCTGACATGGGTATTCAAATTGGTCATGAAAATCACGTTTACGAATTTGTTGTTGACGTTGGACCAAACACTTACGAATTATCTGTTGTTCCTCTAACAGTTTCCTTTGCATTGCTAAACGTTCTACAGGTGTATACATTCCATGACCACGACCATCGTGTAACGTGTTTGGTGAAGTTCATACTCTTCATCACTATTTTATACATTATTCTGATTTTGTTTTCATTCTTATTTGTATAAGAAAAAGGTGTGTCAAATTCGGGTTACAGTTTGTTGATCTTCTCGGACATTGTGCTCCGAGTGCGTACATGAAATCTATAATTTGTGCATTTTAGCACGAGACTTCTTTCCATATTTAATTTCCCGAAATCGAAGGTCGAGGGATATTTGTTGGAAAGGAGTTGAGTGCTAAGACGCACAAATTATACACTTCATAGAAGCACGAGTGGGATTCCCAAAAAATGCCTAATCTGGTCACACTGTCCTAGGGTAGGATTATTCACTTGCTATAGGTTTAAAATCGACCTAACTCATAGTTCTGAAGAAAGCTTGATTTTTAGGAGTAGGCTAACTACTCTTGAATTAGGCGTAAGTGCTATATTAGGCTCGAAGTAGGATTAAAACAGGTCGATGCGTATCGATGCACCACTTGCACGGCCCTAACATCGGCGCAATAACATGAATAAATCCAAAGGTATTTTCATAAATCCACTTGTGCATTACATGAAGAAGTGGTTCAGTAGATCACATTGAGCTTACAGATGGGACGATGCAGGTGAATTGATAAGAGAGCAGAAATGTCTAGGCTGCTGCCCATTGGCTAATTGGCTAGTGAACTGGTGAACTGACTAGGAGCCGAGTTTTATAGCAAGCGTCAGAGCAAAAGATGTAACAACAGCTTAGCAACAAGATGGGTAGCAACATAAGCACCACAGCATCGCCCTCTGCTTACAGGGCTATTGTAACAAAGCAACTGTAATGCAATTACAAGTGGCTATTACAATATCAAGGCTAGTGACTAGATCTAGTTAGCACATGTAACATGCATATTTAACATTACAACTATAATAATAATAATAACTCCGAAATAGAGCAGCGTCAAGCGACGTCATATTGGCTACGAGACACCATTTGGAGATAATAGCTACAAGGTGCACTAGATTAAAATATAACGGAAAACAACGGCACTTCTAGTCAAGAGTACTTTGAGAGCAGATTTCTTAGACATAAAATAACGTTGTTTTCTCCAACAACAAAACTCGCGCGTTATAGGCTCAAGAAATCCAGTCTAATAGCATTGGCTTCAAAAAGACGATCTTCTTTTCTCCCTCCAGTGCTCCTTGCAGCTAACCCAGTTACTGGCTCCACCATAGAGTAATACACAATAATACTGCGTCGTGTCACTGCCCTATAGACTACAATTATCAACTTGCAAAGAACCTTCCTGGTACTTTCTACAGTATTATTACATAAGCTCAATACCATAATTAAGGACACAATAATATACGGCGTATCAGCTATCACATAGTGATAACGAAATTAGGTTTTACTTAATCATTTTAAGTTACCTGCAGTTTTTACTTATGATTTTCGTATGTCGACCAGTGTGTAACATGTATGGTGCCCTCAACTTTTATAATGGCGTTGAGAGCGAATCAATTCGAGAAACTAATGAGCAAGTTAAGGACTGATGTTTTATTGAGCAGCTCTTCTTCAGTCATACATTCACAGAACAGACGTTGGCGACCAGTGATTAGGCCTGTATGTTTTTTTGTGCAAACTTTATAGCCGTCGTAATAACCTTAACTCATTACGAAAGTCGTCTTCACGAAGACGAATATAATTTATGGCAGATGGCTTCCGGTTTAAAGAGATAAATGGTAATAAACTTCTTAATGAATCGCTAACCAAAATATAGAATCACTAGAGGAAGCCCGCGCTACGCACGGGGCCGGGCATGAATTACGTTTACAGACCCACTCCCCCACCCTCCCCTCCGGACCGCACTCCCACTCTAACTCCCTACTCCCACTCCCATTTTCGCGCGCACTGGCTAAGAAACGCTTTCACGGAATTAAATTTCTTCAATCCAATTTTTGCGCACACTGACTGACAAACGCTGATTTTCGTTCGCTTCGCTCACTCAATCAGCGCATCCCATGGCTCAAATCAGTGGTGCACCGTTTTAAAAATTGGCATGCTCAAGCATCATTCCCGGGCACAATGCAGCCGGAGACCTTTTCCCGGTTTCATGTTTGCCCGGAGCTCATCTCTGAAAGCCTCCATCTGCGAATTAAATAAGCATAAATATAGCACCGTTTCCAGCTGCCAATTTCATTTTACCCATCAACAATCAACTGTTTGCTATGCACGGGGCCGGTAATGAATTAAGTTTACAGACCCACTTTTCCTGGCGCACTTAAGCAAATAGGAGTTGTGTTTTTGGACCCTACTGAGCGGACTGAAAAGGGCGTAATTTCAAACGTTTACAAACCTTTTCCCCCTCCCTCCCCCCATCCTGGCAACCTAAGACAGTGGCTTACAAACGGTGATTTTTGTTGGCCTCAGTCACTGAATCTGCGCATCCTGTGGCTGAAATCACAGGATGCACCGTTTAAAGAATGTGCGCGCTGATCCATCATCTTTGAATGAAACAATTTTTCTGTGGGAAGTAGATAAATAAGCTTTCGTAGAACAAAAGTTGAAACCTTTAGCCCGGCTGCTTTGGCATTTTTTTTTTCTGGGAGAGGAAAGAAGTAAATCGCCGGCCTATGGCGGCCTAACAATGGCTCATTATTGTTTTGTTTTCACTCACAGAGCTTTGATTGTAAACGACTACTTTGCAAGATAGCAATGATCAGCCTCGTGATCAGCAGTGATTGTTGTTGTCCACTTTGAAACAAGTCAGCTCAGCTCTGAAAGCCTTCATCCGCGAATTAAAGAAGTCATTTCATTGATTTAAATTCATAATGAGTTTACCGTAATTAACCAAGCAAGGTCAGAAGTCTCTGATGGCTTACTTCAATGATTTATAATATTATTTATAAAACTTCATGCTGATGTGTTTTGGAAATTAACATTTCCTATACAACCTTTTTTCTACATCACGGTTCATATTTAATTATAGCAAAGCAAAACATTTCAAAAAGCTATATTTCTTGAAGATATCATTTAAGTAGTGAAGGGGTAATGCTGCTGATGGGCAGTGAACATACACGAGAACATGCAAGAAATAGTTTACAAACGTTTTCTAGTTACCTTACTCCAAGCTTTAGTTCAGCCATTGCGTCAAAATGAGCCATTAGTATTTTATTTTTCGTTTATCTCTGCAGGAAGGGATAAACGTGGGCGGCACGCTACCTACTAACTGGAGCACTGCAACCGTTAAGCCAATTTTCAAGAAGGGTTGCCGTCCGATTGTGATTACGGCCGTGCCTTGTCAAATCATGGAATCTATCGTTCGTGATAGAATGTTGGCATTCATAAACTCTGAAAACCTCAGCAATGAAGACCAATTTGGATTTTGCCTGGTCGTTCGACCATTTGCAGCTGCTGAGTTGCCCCGCTCGATGGACTACCACAACGGATATTGGCGTTCCTAACGATTTTAAGAAACTTTGATTTGTGTCAGTGGTTTATTCCAAGCTCTTGCTGAATTTGACCCATTCTGGATTCGATGACGCATCTTTCAGTGGTTCGATGCATTCATCAGAGGCCTTTATGCAAAGGGTCAGTCGGTCAGTCTTTCTCTCCTATATTGGAGGATATTAGTGGTGTTCCACAGGGTGCCGTATTGGTACCACTCCTATTTGTTTTTTTTCCCGACGTGATCAAGCCTGTAACAATCACAGTGCTTTCCGCTTTCCGCATTTCCGCATTCCGCATTTTGATCAATTTGGGCTGAAAATATGTGATAATCTTCTCAAACCAAAACTTATTAGCGATTCCCGTCAAGCTCTTCGGCTGTTTGGAGTCGAGACATCAAATACTAAGCTCTTTCGCCAAGTTAATCCCATTCTCACTTTCAAATGTTAAGTACTTCACGCTTCATACTTTAAAATGTTAAATGAAATAACTGAAAATTGCACCGTACGCAGTTTTCACATATTTTATTGACCTTCGAAATATTACTCGGTGGGATTAACTTGCGAAACGGCTTGTCGTTTGATATCACGACTTCAAATGACCAAAACGATTCCCGGGAATTCGTAACAAGTTTTGTTTTGGGGAGATTAAACGCCTCTTAATATTTTAAGGGTGATCTACAAAGTGTTGCAAAATGCTAATCTTAGATTCTTATCAGATTCTTATCCAAGCCAGCAACATACAACGCAAGTTCATTTAAAATAACTTGTATGTCGACTATCTACCCGTCGGCTATGTATATAAACTCCTGGCGACTTGCATATTGATGGGTTCGAAATAATAAATATATACAAGGAAAATATTCCCCAAATTGTCGGGTTTTGGAGAAAAAACCAAGAACACGTAGCATCCTTCTGTTTTGTGTCAAGCAACCAAATAACGGTCTAAAAGTAATTTATCGTATTCCGAGAGAATGTTCCTAACTATGCACATTATGGCAATACTGTCTCCCTTTAATATTACCTTATATCGTAAGAATGACATACGGCTTCATAAAACGTACGCTACAGAAACGTCAGTTTAGCAATCTACTCACAAAACTCAGCATATTTTGCTAACACTCGTTAGTTTTTATTGAGAAGACAGCGTAATTATTTTCCACTGTCGTCGCAAGCATAACCAAGTTACGGTTTTGTTATAATAATGAAGTAATTTATGAGCTGACGAAGCTAACTATCACTGCAGCCCAAACTAAGCATCTGAAAAAGCGACTGGTCCGCAGAATAAGTAAACATGTCAAGTGTTGTTTTCATCGAAGAACTGCAAGCTTTCGCAATCTTTCAACGAATCGAGGAAGTAAGAAAAAAATAACAACTTGCCGCATCAGCATAGACAGGCGATTCATGTGATTTTTATAGTTAGCACTATACTTACGGATTATGAAAGAACTTGTGGACAATTCTGACAAATATATTATTAAGCAGGTGTATATTAGACTGCACCATTTTAGCAAGCCATTTCAAAACAGCAAATACTTCGATGTTTTGAGGTAAGTGTTACATAATTGTGAACATTGCCCGATATAAAGCGTATGTTAACACTAGTCACTGCAATACAGATCTTGCGTGTATAGCCATTTCATGTGTATTGTGTAACTTCCTTCAGTAGGCCTACACCACTTGCTTCAACAATCTTTATACCAGTTTTTAAGTGTTAAATGCAACAACTTGTTCTTGTCCTTGTTAGGACATTTATCTCTGTCAGGTTTAGCAAATATTCAAGAAAAAGGTTTGTCACCACTTTTTTTGCGGAGAATCAGTATTCTCCGCGGTATATTCAAGCCCTGAAATGTTTTTTTGCGGAAAAAAATAAGAACCGGAAATAAGTTGCACTCTAAAACTTCGTGGTTGCACCGGGATGCGCTACTTTCGACATTCCAATTCGTAGATTTCGTTGATGCGGAAAATGAAAGATTCCGCGAATCTTACGGTTTGACACCATGTAACGATAGGTCCGCAATTTCGAAACCAGTTAGCATGCTGAGAAGACAGAGTCATCGATTTTGGCTTACCAGAAAGCTAACTAACTAAGGTCACAGAACCATGCTAATTACTATTGGGTTTAAACACACCTCTACAGTTCACTGGGGAGAGATTGCAAATATTAATTTTTGATCACAGATGGAGAGTGACAGGGTGAAGTTCCTTTTGATAAAACGGGGGTTACAGATAGAAATTTGATTGTGTATAATGGATAATAATAGAAAGTTCATTACGTGTTTTTAAATATTTGTGTTTTTAGTGGAGTTTGAATATTGAAAAGCTGTTGGGGTTTATTGTTTCCAGGATCCTAATTTTTCTGAATGACTTTTACTGTATAATATGGTTAGTGTTGCTAGATTTTTGTATTTATTCATACTGATGAATATCATATCGATGGACAATATTAACGAAAAGGTTGGGTAAGGTTATAATGGATACGCCTATTAATTAAATTAATAGGTATATCCATTATAAACTTACCCCACTTTTTCGTCAATAATTGTCCATCGATAGTACTAATTTTAAAGACAAATTGATTTACCGTAACATAGCTTATTCAAGCATTTTAAAGAGCATAAAGCTGTTATTTAAAAATAAACTAGTAGAAGCCCGTGCTACGCACGGGTGGTGTTTGATGCACCGTTAAAAACACTGGGACGATATCCTTCATGTGTTTGTTACGGAATGCGTGTATTCCGTCTATGTGTTTTTGCATACCCTGGCAGGAAAGGGTGTTTTTCGTTTGCTTCACTCCCTCATTCAGCATATCCCTTGTTCCGGAGTCCATACACTTACATTACATATGATTCTTTGCTGCAAAAATGGTTGGAATACGCGTTTGTACATGTGAAATAAATAAATACGCCTTTGTGCATGTGGAGTTGCCGTCCATCCTACGCGACAACTCGATTTTAAAATAGGCAATTGGAGACATTGTAAGGGAGGATTAAACAAACGAAGCTTCAACAATCAGCAAGAGGGCGAGCGGCTCATTCTTCCCACGGTAGCAAAGAAAAAGGGCGAGCGACCGACAATGAAAACGGATATGTGCTCTATCAATTACTTGCGGCCGTCTTGTGGCGGCCGTCTTGTTGCCGTCCATCCTACGCGACAACTCGATTTTATTAATAAAGATTATTGATATTGAGGCACTTGACACATTGCCCCCATTCTTGCTACGGAGTCAATAAACACGAAGGTGCTAACATAACAAACTACAACAAAGGAACGACTACAATTGTCAAAGAAAAAAATTCCTGTTCCATCTGTGAAAAAAAATTCTCTCTCAATCGAATCACAGCTCTTTGGGAGTTTAATCAATACGGGAGTAGCGTGTGGTGTTTGTGCAAACATGAGTTGTCTACACTCAGACTTCGCCTATAAAATCAAACAAACAAGAGTCGGTCACACCTTTGCGAGACATCTTCTACCACGGGTGCGATGTAGTTCTTGAACAGTCGTGATAGGACTTACCATTCAACACTTCAATACTTACCATTCAATACTTACCATTCAACTCGTGGTTATCCATTCGAGCTACGAGTCCAGACATCGAGACATGAATGTAGACGAAATATTTTTGGACTGAGGGTGGTAGCACCTTAAAACTTGCTTACTGATGTTTCCGTTGGTGTAGTCTCATTGGGGGCTTTTAAATTAGCCCTTGACAAAGTCCCTCTTTTATCAAGGACCGCGGTAGCGGTCCTCATGTAACCCTTAGCATGAACTTCCACGTTAAACGTCAAACTTTGAACTCCTATAGTCTCGCCCAGAATTGACATAGACTAACGAAATTCGGTATTTGGGGTCGTGTCGTAACTATTTCACCACATTACAAATATTACTGACAACAATCAAATCGTTCGGCGTCCACAGCATAGCGATTTCTTGTTGTTGTTGGGACTCTTTGCTCCACCTGGAGACCGAACCACTGAACCGATTTTCAAGTTCTATAGCTTAAAGCGTAGGTCTGGACAAGCCCTAGGGCCTTTCGCAGGCTATTTTAACGTAACTATAATATTCTTGTCAAGGAAAGCCAAATGGTCTAAAACTTTTGCTATCACCTAGAGATCGAACCAATGAACCGATTTTCAATTTGTATAGCTTAAAATGTAGGTATTAACACCAACCAGGGCCTTTTAAACCCGATTTTGATGTGACTGCAGTATTCTCTGTCGGCAGAGCAATTATTATTGCAGAGCACTGGGCAGAAATCATTAATGTTGCTGTTGGGACTCTTTGTCCTCACCTGGAGATCGAACCACAGAACCGATTTTCAAGTTCTATAGCTTAAAACGTAGGTATGGACAAGGCCTAGGGCCTTTCGCAGGTTATTTTAACGCAACTACAATATTCTTGACACGGAAATCCAAATGGGTTAGAACTTTTGCTCTCACCTAGAGATCGAACCAATGAACCAATTTTCAATTTGTACAGCTCAAAATGTAGGTATTAACACCGATCAGAGCCTTTTGAACACGATTTTGATGTTACTGCAGTATTCGCATTGGCAGAGCAATTATTATTGTAGAGCACTGGGCAGAAATTATTAAGTGGAGTAACAAATTTTTGCAGGAATTTTGCAGAAAACATAAATTTGGTACACAAGTCTTTCTTAACAGCAAAAATCGTACCAGCCACGGACCCCAATGAAATACGCAAAGTGCCATCAGTGCTTAACCCCCCCCCCCCCCACCCCAGAACCTCCTCGTGATGCCTCCCAGGGGTTTGGGCAACAAATTCTTATAGACCAAGCTAAAAACATGAAATTGGGTGCAAAAGTCACTGTTAGCAGTATAAAACGGACCAGCCATGGAAAAGACTCTTATAACAGTTATTTTAAGGTGATTACATTGTTCTTTTCTGTGTTATTCTTGCTAAAACAAGAAGAAAAAAAGGGATATCAGTTTTAAAAAAAGCTTAAGCCTGTAAAATACGGATGTAAGCCTTAAAAAACTTAAAGCCCTAAAGGAACAGATGAAAAAGACATGTAAGCCATCAACGTCGCACTAATACGTGTAAAAGAAGCTCCAGCTTGTTTTTCGGGTCGCTGGAGATTCTTTTACACGTATTAGTACGACGCTGATGGCTTACATGTCTTTTTCTAATATCACTTTCTTTAAGGCTTTAAGTTTTTTAAGGTTTACATCCGTATTTTATACGCTTAAGCGTTTTTTAATACTAATTAATTCTAAATTGTTCTGGAACGGTGTTAGCTGGCTCAATGCCCTTCCGTAGTCCGTACCATCTTTTCATGACGATATGTGCGGTACATTAAGAAGGAAATATAATTGAAGAGCTGTAAACATTCATTACTAATTACTTCTCTCCTTAACGAACTACCAAAGAGTAAAAGGAGAGAATATTACAAGTAATTAAAGTTTTTTGGTGGGGTTATGAAGTGTTGCATTGTAGGTTGCATGAATTTTCGGCCTGGCAGAATTTATAATGTACTTTTCAGAACTGAAAAAATGTCACATTATTTCGCCAAGTTCATAGGATTTTTTTTTTTGGGGGGGGGGGGGGAAGGAGTAATAATTAAATAACTGAAAACGATTTAGGCTTACGTTAGCATGACACTAAATGCCCCGAGTGTAAGCGCACTCCCTCAAGCATATTGTGCCGCCTTCTGGATTTTGTTTGCTCATGGTTATAGGTAACAAATAGGCTACCGCAATGATGTCATAGGTATAACACATGCGTCTTATGATTAAAAATAAGGATGCACTCGCACTGCATCAGTAATTCGACGTGTTGTTTGGTACAGAAATGCCTTTCCTAACACCAATCTACTTTTCTGGTCCATATTTTTTTTGCTGATTTTCGTTTTATTTTGAAGACAGCAGTATCTCCTTACAAACACAGATTTTCTATTTCTTATTATCATGATTTGATGAAATCCATTTTTTCTTAGTAATTATGAAATGGAAATGCCAATCTAGTTTTCTGGTCCATTTCTTCTTCTTCTGCTTTTTTTTTTGGTTTCGTTAGATTTTGAGTCACCTTTTTTCATTTGATTTTAGTATTGCAGTATCTCCTTGCAAACTCACTAATTTATTTAATGTTCAATTTGGCATTGTTGCATAATAACAATGTTTAAAACAATCAATTTGGTCGGTTGGAGCTCCTTAACCCCTGAACCGCTTGACCAATTACAAAGGTCCATATGAAAAGGGCACATCTCCAGAGCAATACCTGTAAAATGAGCTAAGAACCAGCTTTATTTACCGCATGGAAGAATTTATTTTCGTGATACAAAAAAAGCGTTACTAGTAGTTAGTAGTAGTTAGTAATCTACCCCAAATCAAAACTTGTTAAGAATTCCCGCCAAGCTTTTCGGCTGTGTGAAGTCGTGATATCAAACGCCAAGCTCTTTCGCCAAGCTAATTCCACCGAGTAATAGTTCGAAGGTTAAATGTAATGTATGAAAATTGCTTACAGCGCAATGTTATCGCTCTATCTTAGCGGGAGACACACTAGCGTGTGTCTTGATTAGGCAAATATCAACGTTATTCACGTCGTTTTTTCAACAAGAAAACGGTAAGTTGTGCCATTAATAATAACGTTTATGTTGTCAGGCGACCAAAGTCTCCCGATCAAACAAGTTTCAGCCCTTGCTGTCGCATTGTTATTTATCCTCAGATGGCTGAAAACAGCCAAACTGCTAAACAGCCAAACTGCCTTAGCTGTAAAGACACAACGTGTCTAGTGGTCGCCATGCTCATATATACATATTATCTGGATGTTATCGTTTATCTTGGCGGGTGACACAATAGCGTGTGTCTTGATACAAAACCATAAACAAAACAAAAAAGCAAACGCCAATAAACTGAACATTAAATAAAACCGTGCGTTTCGAAGGAGATAATTCAGTACTAATAAGAAATACTGATCAACTGAAAAAAGGTGAGTGCTGTCCTGAAAATCTAACGAAAGACAATTTCAAAACTAGAATGGTGTTTCCATCTCAAAATTGTTTTTTTTTTAAAGGAATTTTATCAATTTGGACCAAAAAGCTCTAATATCTCCCCCAAACAAAACTTGTTAAGGACTCCCGCCAACCTTTTTTTATCCCTTTATAGATTCCTCAACCACGTAAACTAATTCTTCCATTTACCGATTCAATGAAATTTATAAAGAAATATATACGGAAATTCAAAACGTAGACTAGAAAAAAATGGAGCTGGAGGGTAGACGACCTTTGAAAAACACTATCCAATGAGATTAAATGACGTTAAATGAAATTTTAAAGTACTTTAAAGTTGTGTTGTTGAAAACCAATGAACTTTATACGCTATTAAAGATGGTACTTTGTTTGTGAGGAAGGCTTCTACTTTTATAAACCGGCAACTGTAATAATAGCAGTTTTTAGGTGTGCATATCTTTATTTTTAGTGTTGTATTTGGGCTTTTTACTTTATTGTCTCATCGTTACGTTTCTAACAGTAGCGCCAGCACTCAAAAGTTCACATATAGCATCGTGCTTTTAAGTGAATAAAAATAAAGCTTAAAATAAAATTTTAACAATACTGTCTTTTATACTTTGCCAAATCTGAAAAATTATTTTAATGGGCGGCAGAAAAATTTGGAAGCAAACGAAACTAACTAACTAAACAATAACTTTTATTTGTCTGTGTGTGCCTACCTATGTTTGTTTTTAATTTTCAGAATCACTATGAACATGTCGAAAGTTTATTTAAACGTGTGCTTCTTGCTCGCAGTGGTATTCGTGGTGGCAGGTAAGCATAGTCAGCCTAGTTTAAACAGTTGAAAAATTACCTAAATTGCCTTTCATGGAAAACGAGTTTTTCACCCATGATAAGCACCCACCCCTTCTTGTTTTCTAGCTACCGTTCCGTATAGGTTATCACCTGATTCTCGAGTGCTGAGAACTAACAATGTCGAGAGAAGGGAACAATGTCTTTGCACGAGGGAAGCAGGCGATAACTTATTTATCTACCGATGTTCGCGTCTCTGCCCGACAATGAAGAAGCACGCGACTCCAATAACGATGTAGCGCATAGGAGTAGTCCAACAATGCAAGGCGGAAAGGAACAAAAGCGTTTACTTTTGCGTGTAGTGTTGTATTATGGCTTCGGATTTGGTATTCGAGGATTTGTTTTATTTGTCGATTGATGGAGATATTTCGAAAGAGGTCACGTAATATAATGTTGGAGACGGTTGTGTCGGAAGTCGGTGCGCAGGGGCGCCTGTACATTGGGGCTATTGGGGGTTGAATCCACCTTCCACCCCCCCCCCTCCCCTCCTTCCCCCTTTTCTTTGCCTTCTTGCCCTTTTGGTAGACAGAATCATGAAGAAAATCCATAAAAAAAAATCAAAAACGTTTAAACAAAGGCTTTTTCGATGTTCCGTAACACTGATTAGGCCAAAATAAGGCACGTCCCAAAAAAAAAAAGGTCCTGAGAAACCCTCCCAAACCTTGTTGGTTTTCCGTCGTCTCCGGGCGCCTTTGTCGATGCGTCTGACATTTTACATGGAAACTAACCATCTCAACAAGTAAACAAAAATGTACCACCGAAACTACAGATTTTAAAGAAAGTTTTAATTGAGCAACTTTAAATTTTCACAGTGGATGTCATATTGTAATGAATTTTAATGCTTGAAATGTCACCGATATTGCCCGTTTTCAGGATTTATTATGGCGTAAAGTAACTTACCTTTTATAAATAAATTAAATTTACACAATGGGACGTGTAACACGGGTTTTGTTAAAAAATAATCGAGTGGTCAGCACCGGTGCAGAGAACAATCGTTTTTCATTGTTGTGTCCTGCATTGTTGCATTGTAATCGAGTGCTGAGAAAGTTCTCAGCACCGGGTTTCTCAGCCCCCGTCCATTGTTGTGTTCCTGCATCATTGTATTGTTACAAGAGGGCTGAGATGCGGATATCGGTAGATAAATCACGCTATCAGAATTGTTGAGCTTTGTCGAAGAATTTGTATTGCTGTTGTTGTTGTTGTTGTTTAGTTTGTTAGGGTTAAACTGGTCTGTTCCTTTTGATCGAACAATATTATAACTTCATTAGGCTGACACGTTTTTTTTAGGCTCTTCTATTTCTCTGAATCCTCTTATAGGATTTTACGGTTTTATCAACATTGTTGGCAAACATTTATTAACATTGTTTATTGTTTCTATTATAGATGACGAAAATCAATAAATTTTATGAACATCAATGAAGACTAGTCTGCTTTAGGTTTTAAAAAATGCAGAATTGTAAGCAGTATGAGATTTGCAATAAAATGCTAGTACGCAAAAAAATATGCAGTTTGAAATTCAACTTTTAGAGTATGTTTATTTACGGACATAATTGTTATGCAAATTCTGTATCCTTCACCAATCAGATCTAACCTGATGAAACTCGTCACCAGAAAATTCACTACCGGTTAAATTTAGTCACCGAACTATCATGTTAACCAATCGTGAAAATACTCATGGCCATCACAGTCTAGATGGCATGGCATGCCATTTATTCAGCTCTTTATGTGAAGGCAAACCAAGCAGTGCTACATAAAAATACAAACAACGCTTCGAAAATCATCAATTTTCATCTTCAGATTAACAATAAAATTAAAGCATGGCAAAAGCTACTAAGTCAACCTATATTAAAAGCATACAACAGTCATTTGAAACGGATAAAAACCACCAATTTCTCCCCTCAAAAGAGGCAGAAATGGCAGCCGAAAAGCAACGACCCACCTGCTCCGTTTGATGCCACGTCGCAAGGCAAGGTGTATGCAAATCGGGGTCACGTGTTTCAAAGGTGTGATGCATTCGTTATGTGGGTTTTACAACAATCCTGGCAAAAGAGTCGAGTTTAAGTGTTTTAATTACAGGAAAATATTCTTTTAGAAATTTATTATCTGGCACTAAGTGGTAATGTACAGGTGGTGTATGTGTATGGATGACCAACGTTTCTAGATTAATTCGTGCCCTGGTGTATTTTTCTCGAAACAGGATTTGGACATTGTCCAAGTCGGGGGTGTGGCCTGTTGAGAATGTGTCTGGCGACTTGCCTGTTGAAAATTAAAAGTCTTATCAAATTCGTTAGTGCAACACTGCCTTTCAACAGGCAAGTCGCCAGACAAATTCGCAACAGGCCACACCCCCGACTTGGTTTAGTTTAACGAAACCATTGAAATATCGGCATTTTCAATGAAATTTTGAAGCCACCCAACTTAAGGACTTTTATCCATGGTTTTATTGTCCTGATGAATGAAGGCATCACCGTATATTTATCTTTGTTGATGTCGAAGTATTAGTATTAGTGGTTGTGTAAATTATACCGAATCATGTGTAATTCCTAAGGTAGACCCACCTCACTTCCAATCAAGTCGTGTAAATTCTATCCAACGTGATTCTGTCCCATCATCGTGGCTGATTTCCCTCACGTTTTGGCGTCACTCTACAGTTCCCCTTCCATTATGTGAATCCCCATGTGACGGTATTACTCCCCTCAATAAGGGTGACGGAACAGCAAGTCGAGTTCAAGCATCAGCTACCTAAGAATCTCCACGTAACCTGCTACGTCGCATAAGTGGCGAGCTTGTAGCGAATTAGTTTTAAACCACCTATTTTCGTCGACGTAAGGAAAGTTAGTGCGACATGGGATCTCCATGTACCCACTTAGTCGACTTTCTGGCCTGCGCTAGATCTATAGTACGCTGTGATTGGTCGAAACAGTTAGCGCAAACTGTCAGTTCAACACTCATCCAGTTAATTCGTAAAAATGAAAAAGTTCTTGACAGTTAGATGGGAAAAAAGCAACGAAAGTTTGATATGTTTAAAACTATCACGACGGAAGACCTGTGAACAGGTAGCTTAGCCTGCGCACACGGTGGAAATTTACCGAAGGGGAGCGTTTTTGAAGACTTCCTGCAAGTGGCGTTGAAACGGATTCAATTAAAAAAAAAACATATTAATAATTAAATATTTTATGATACCGTTTAATCATTTTTGTGTTTCTGGACCGCTTATTTGTTTATTTTTAGGGTTGGGGCTGGCAACAAGCTCCAGTGCTGTGGCCCATACTTTTATCTCGGTAATGTTTTCATGCTTTTGTTTTAGGCATGAATAACGTCAGGTTAGTCTACTGAAACTAGTGGAAAATGCCAATTTGTTAACGGGAGTAGGGGGCCGGACCTTTATGGCCGTATGCACCAAAAACTGTTTCTGGACTTGTTGGGCATTGTGTTCATGTTTTGTGTGTTGGGGGGGGGGGGAGGGGGGAGGAGGAGGAGAGGGAGCGTGGGAAAAAACAGTCGACTACGCATTAAAGTGCCACTAACTCGAAAACACATAAATGATGTGGCGCCATCTATCGGCAGTGATATGTTTCACAGCTAGCTCCACGGTGTACGAGAACGTACCAAATTTTCACTCATTAATTAAGTAGATGCGGGTTTTTTCTTTCTTTAAAAGAAATGACTTTGTACATTCCTTCGCTTGATGCAAGCAAGGGGCCAGATGGTGCTAAACCATGCGCAATGGCTGTTTGCCGTGACGTCACCATGAGTTAGCCAATGACGAACGAGAACAACGGCTGTTTGGCTGTCTGATTGGACTAGCCCAGTCACGTGATATGCACGTCACAGCAAACAGCCATGGCGTGTGGTACAGATGTTTCCAAATTCTGCAGACTTTCAATCGGTGTAGTGCCACTTTAGGCTAACTTTTTTTCCTTGTCGGAAACATTTATTCTCATGATCACATTTAGTGAAGACCACGTAACATGATAGAGCACCGAATAAATTAATGAAAAAATTAAATTACTAAACATTGGGTGGAGGGATGACACGTCAGTATAGATAGTCGAACACTCATTAATTTTATTTCCCCGTTAGAAACACTTACTATTCTTAAGCTTCAATTTAGTGATGGCACCTGGTTGTGATAGCTACGCAGTACTGCTGTTAATTTTAATACCACATGGCTTCAATAGAACTACTACAAGAAACTAATTAACTTTC
Source organism: Lithobius niger (assembly GCA_023313725.1). Taxonomy (NCBI): domain Eukaryota; kingdom Metazoa; phylum Arthropoda; class Chilopoda; order Lithobiomorpha; family Lithobiidae; genus Lithobius; species Lithobius niger. The sequence continues at coordinate 22,297 of JAHWFP010138758.1, forward strand.
TTTTGCTAGCTACAAAATAGGCTAAATTATTAATGCATCGTAAAAAAATAACAAACATTTCGTTAGGTGCCATATGCTGTTGGCTGTTGATAGTTAGGAATCAATCTAACGGTTGGTGTCATCTGAAAGAAGAGAGTTTAGATAATCCACAGCTTGAGTGCTGGTAAGGAATTTAACTTTCTGGAAAAAGTACGGCGTAGTATTAAAATAATTATTCAATTTTGTAAAACAATTTTTAATAATTCCTTGAAGCACTGATATTTCCCAGCTGCGCAATAGGGAAAGATAAACAAAAAATTAATACTTTTCGTTTTGATTGCGTATATAGAGCAGTGACATTTGCCGTCATATTGGCACCAGTAAGGGTTTTGGAGGACATAACTACAAGGTGCACTACTTAAAAATTGAGGGAAAAACAACGGACGAGCGGATTTCTTTAGGCTTAAAATAACGTTTTTTTTTCTCCAACAACAAAAATCGCGCGTTTTAGGTCTAAGAAATCACTCTTCACAGCATCGGCTTCAGTATGACGCCCTTCTGTTTCTCTCTGCAATGCCCCTTGCAGCTAACCCATTAAGGCTCCAGCATAGAGTTATATACAATAATACTACGTCGTGTCACTGCTCTATTAATAAACTAGGTACCAGTCACAGCCCCTTCTTGTTCAACGTGGCACCTTTTCATTCGCTTTAGGCTAAACTCTTAAAGCAACACCTGGACTCGAAAGAGCGCTGTCTACTACCCTGTTCTAAATTATGATTGATTACCGACATTTTACCAGCTGTTGGAGTTTCTAACTCAAACGCTGTGAAAATATTAAGGTGGTGTCTTTAAAGATCTCAGAAAAAATTAGATACTTACCTAACGTGACGGTAAAATAAAACCGCCTGTCAAAGCCTTGAACACAGTCACGTATACACATTTCGTCGCCCCGGCGCACCAACGGACATCTTAGCGGTTTAATTATTTGGGTAGACAAGGTGTAATCGTAAAAGAAATTTGATATAAGCTATGTTTAAACTACAATCTGTTACCATACGGATTTTCGTGAATGGTGTTAAGCAGGAGTGGGGGGGGGGGGGGGTCAAGTGGTGTGTAACAGTTTCGAAAAAGGCAGAGGGAAGAGTCGCATAATTTGTGAAGTCACGTAATTTTTTATGTGACATTTTTTTTGTCAAGATGCCCACTGAGAAGTGTTTACTGCAGTCTCCCAATATTACAACGGGTATTTGTTTATATTTTAAATGTATAATTTGTGGTATTGCAATACATTATTCCCTAAAAAGAGTGACCATTACTACATTTGCCACTTATTTGGCATATTTACAAGTCTACGAAATTTAAAACCGCAACTGCTTTATAGAGATGAAACATGGAAAAAGGGTTGGTGATTTTGATGCCGATTTCGTGGGGAATGCAGAGTTGTGATATAATGTGGGATGTAACGTGGGGTATGTTTGCAGAGTTGTTATATAACGGACCCAATGGAGGGTAAAATTTACATAATATTTTTATAGATGCACCGTATTTAAATTTTGCACGATCTGCAATGCGTTAGGCAAATAGTGATGATCACGTTAGAGTCATAAAAAGAACTGAAATCAGAAAGAACTGGGAAGCGGTCATCGTGGATGAGTGGTGAGAGAGCTCAGCCTAGTTGCTGGAGGTTTTCTGATCTGGTCGAACCCCCTGGAAAGGGGATCTTGACAAAGTCCCCGCGAGGACTGCCGGCCAGGGTAGCGTTAGAAGCTACCATTCTCCTTCAGCGGCTATGGGAAGTATTCTGGCTAACTCTGGAGAATCTTTCGGCCACTACGATGATCGGAGGTTTCTTCAAATACCGGGTTGGCTCCTGCCTTTAATAGATATTTCTTCTTCTCAAAAAGTCTGGTAATGTTCAAAATTAAGCCGGTTCAGCCTGCTTCGGTGACTTAAGGCTCAAAGAAATTAATTTAAAAACAAATTAATTAAAGCGCGAAATAGATTTAAACAAAATTTGAAAATAATCAGTAAACGCAAGTAAACCAGCAACACTAAAAAAATAAGTGACGGGCCGACGAAATACCCCAGCATTTAACTAGTGAACTAACAGATGTCTGCAACATAGCAGATGTCTGTTGAACAGGGCAGCATGTTTGGGTTCAACTGACGTACATCAGCCTAGTTTACTGAGGTCGGCTTATGAGGTAGATGATTGGAAATGTTACCCTGGCCAAGTCCCTACCAGTTTGAAATGGCCAGGGTAGTGGGAGAGACTACCGTGCTCCTTCAGTGGCTGTGACATCTACTCTTGCCCTCTGGGAGTGATCGGAGGTTTACCTGTTCGAATCCCCTGGTTTACCCTGCCCCTTCTTTTTCTTCAATAATAAAGAAAAGTTTAATAAAGTTAAAAACTGAGTCGTTCATCACGAGCAGTTTGCTAAAGATGACAAAAAATGAATAAATAAAAACAGAAGCCGTCCTCGGAGCCGCTAAAGTGTAGTGTGCTTAGCTGCCTTGTACTGCCTTGGGAATACCCTTCCCCCCACAAAATTATGGGAACTATTAAACTATATGAATGCTTGTCATTTGGTGTCATTTCATGTCTCTGCTTCTCCTACGCATTGCGTCCGGCTTCCTACAAAATAATATGGAATGTGTAAATTTGTGGCGATAAACTTGAACCTTGACTGCATGTATAATACCTTAAATTAGCTTTTAAGTATATGCAGGCCCGTAAACTAAATCGTACAGACAGCGTACAACCGGAATTTTATTCTTCGTTTATTCAATTATTGAGTTTCCGGCCGTTCCGGCTGTAGGATGTTTATCGTTCCCGTGTGAAGCTTACCCCCCACCCGCCTGCTCCTCCCCCCCCCCCCACTACCCCTCACAGTACAGATTGCGTACTGCCAGATGTGTGGTGAATATATGGTTCATTATGGTAGGATGCCCACGTTGAGTGTACACGCGTTTAGCCAATCCGTTCTACAAATTTAACCAAGTGTCTTAATTTTCAGAAAAAATGGAATTTTCCGTTTCACTGAATAACTTTTTTTTAAGTTACCACTCATGTTACCACTCTTACTTTGGCTTAACACTCGACATGAGAAACTGTAACAAATTTCTTTCACCTATGATTTTTTTAAACTTCTGTAACGTTAAATTTTGTAAGAGTATTTTGATTCGGCGAAACGGCATTCGGCCAAATAGGAATTCCCTTTTCGCCGAATTTTAAGTAGAGTTTAATTTTCAATGATGGGAAACATTTTAATCCCTGCCCCATCATATACCGCCGTAAACAAATTGTTGTCCAGAGAATTTTGCATTTGATTTGTGCTCTTGGATCATTATAGAAGTAATTTAGTTTGGATAACTAACAAACTACCTACCTAACTAACTAGCCACCTAACTAGCTAACTAATTTGAAAGGGGTCATCCTCTCAAATTATCAATGTTGTCATTTTTAAGAGATTGTAGAAAGTTTTACTTTTCAAAGTAGAGGCCCATTCCTTAATATTTTAAAATATGAGACTATCGAAACAGAAACCATTTTTAACAAAATATGTTAGATGTACGTAATGTTTTTTTTTTTTTAATTTTGAGGCTTGGAATCAGTGGTCTTGCTGGCCCTTCATCGTCTTGTTGTGAATTTTTTTCTTCGTAACGGAATTTAAAATACTAGTTACTTTTAGTTAAGTTGCTAGTTACTTAACTAGCTAGTTAAAGCAACATACCGCCTGCCTTATAACCTTCCGCCTGCCTCACAACACCCACGCGACGATCACATCCGCGTATTTACCACAGCTAAGGTCAACTGAGACGGTAGCTTCGTTCCTCGCAGTGAAAAACATAGCTACTGTCTCAATTGGCATTGCGCCTAATAGTCCAGACACCGTGAACCCATTGATCGTGTCGTCAAAAACCGGAATGATTCTTGTATTTTAAAATCAAAATTTATAATTTTCTAGACTAGTGCCTTATAATTTTGCTTCGGCGATTCATTGGAATAAGTAATAGTTATTGGTTAAAATCGAGCGGTTATCGATTTTTAACCAACGGGTGCGATTATTGGCCGGCTCGAGTATGCAAATAGGTCGAGGGCGGAGCCCGAGACCATTTGCATACGAGAACCGGACAATAATCGCACCCGTTGGTTAAAAATCGATAACCGCTTGATTTTAAACAATAACTTATTTAAATCACGGTTGGGACGTCAAGCTAATTCTTATTTAATTAAAACGTTTTGTGTTTGTGAAAATTGCTTCAAGAAATACGGTAATACCTTATGTCAAATCAGTGAAGGTCATTCCATTTTAATTTGTGGAGGGGGAGTGGGTGTTGGACGATTCCTTTGGCAGGTAGGCAGACTGTAGGCTACGCTCAAGTTTCTGGAAGGTGGGTGGGAGTTAGACGACGCGTCGTTTCGCAAAGTTTAGCTTGTAAGGAAAGAATAAACTTCGATATGTGATGAAGCAGGGATAGAAGGACATTGTGCCGACATTCTCGCAAGGTAAGTAATTCTTTTTGTTCGTTTGTAGTTTGAGAACTGTTTCAAATCTCCAGTAATACCCTAATAGGTGAATCGGTAGGAATGAAGGTCATTCCATTTTAGGTTCTGGAGGGGGGGGGGGGAAGAGAAGAGTTAGACGGAGGGAATAAACTTGGAATTGGCTAGCCAGACATGTGAGCGTTAGCAGGTAAAGGATTTCATTTGGGATATCCCGGCAAGTTAAGTAATTCCTTTTGTACGTTTTCATAGCGTTACGGTTTTAACTCTGTATAATTTTGGTTGTGGTGTGTGCGTTCCCATCGCGTGATCCGGAAGTGTCAAAAGTGTTGAGTTATCGACAAAAGTGTGGATTATCGGTAAAAGTGTGGGGTAACTTGATAACCCACACTTTTTGCGATGACGCACACTTCCGCTCACGCTTAACGGGATTTAACCTACGGAAATTTAGCGTGGCGTTGAGTTAGCGTGACGTCACAGCCGTGGTTTAATTAATTTTAATTTTTACCGCATTAGTCTATTAGATTGTAGATCTCATGGTAATCATTAGAAATTAGTAGATGTACACACAGAGATGAAACGTCATGAGTATTGTACGCGCGCAATGCATGATTTAGTGACGGATCGTTAGTAAATAAAGTTCCATTATATTCAACAGAAAATCTCCTAGACACCACATTTAAAAAAGGATTTTTAGCAAGGGAAAGACTAACGGTAAGGAAATAGACCTTTGGGGCCGTACTTGATGTGAAGAATTGAGAAAAATGGTGCTGGGAGGTATATCCCTTTCATAGTTAACTACTTAGTTAGTTACCATTGTTACGTCGCGCTACAATTGAATTGATTGATGTGATATTTGTTGCCTAACTTGGCACACACTAGACACACTAGCGTATGTCTAGATTTGAGATTTTAACGATTTATTTTGAAATTATCAAATCTACTTAAATTCTTCATCAATTGTAGTGGGCAAATGTGTATGTAATAAACTTATAATTTACAACAGTGTATTCGAATCATTTGATAGTAGTGCTTAAATCCTACAAAGCAACTCCTCCATATTATTTTGAGGGTTTGTCAAATTGAACTGGTTAAATTGACCGTAAAATTGAACTGTTTTTTTTTTTTAAAGTCGGTTCAGTTTGAGGGACAGCAGCTTTAAGTACATTTTATTCGGTTTCACCTATTCAGTTACGGTCATGGTTCGGTTCGAATTTTAGACAAACAAAAAATACTAGAACAGAAACAATGAAATTTAGGCCACTCGTTTTTAAGTATTTTCTCTAAATCAGTAAAGAATTTTATGAAGTGGATTTTTCCATTTAATTATATCGAAAGATTTTGTGTGTGCTAAAAAATAATTAATTTTTTTTGTCGACTCATTTACAAAATGTATTTTTTTCCGGTTTTCTAGAACATATTGCGCATTATGTCAACGTGGTATTTAACTGTGGGAATCATGAGTCTTGTTGCTTTAAAAGCTAGACTGGAATCACGTATGTACAACAACCTTTCTGTTAGTAATAATTTTACCGACCCTGGCAAATTGTATCGGATTTATTACCCCCAGGGCGATATCTCTCATATGGCATTTCCTCAAGAATTACATCATCGAGACGTATTCGAGTTAGCTATCAGTGTAAGGGATTTCAACCATCGGCTCAAAAATCCGATACAGTTCGTCCCTGGCGGTATAAACAATTTATCACACTGTTCCCTAACTTTCGAAATGAAAACAAAATTGTTGGGGTAAATGGGAAGTTTGCCTGCATGCAAACATTATGTTTATGCAAACATTCTGTTGTCACGTTTGCATAATTTTGCATTGATAGAGTAAGGTTTGTGGCCGATACCATTTGAGCGGGAGGTATTTTGTGACGGTGGGATTTTCCTTTAAAAAAGGTGTAGGACAGACGCTTTTTTTTTAGTTAAGTGGACTGACGTCTATTATCGTGCAAACTTCATCATTTTAAATTACGTCATTAACTTCACAGTCACGTCACGTGACATCACCCTACTTTACTCTGCATGGCAATCATATCAACACAGCTTTATTGCGGCTACGTATCTCACATCGAATATCCCGTTCTGAAGAGTGCAGTCATATGGAATATATCGCTGATCGTTCTTAGCATTGTAAAAGTTAGGGACCGTGCTATAAACATTAATAAATATTACTATTTGTTACCTTCAGTGCTCCAAAATATTGCTGAACCAAGTACAGAAGGTATTGAACGTTTGTCTTCGTTTTATTTTTAATATTAAAATGTTAAAGCCGTCTTTAGCAACGTTTCCTAAGACACGTTTCTTAACGTTGGTTAACACACAGACTGAATGACCCTTGGGTTGACTGTAGTGGCTGGAATAGGGGCAGAGGCGAATGCGTTTGAGGATGGGGAAGTGGGAACAATAATTTTCTTGTAAGAGGGTTAGAAACCCGGTTAAAGGTCAAAGATAATGTTGCCTAAAGAAATTTAGTGTAAAGAATTTTTTTCTCATGGGCGACTTTTGTATTGAAAGCAAACAAGAAAACTACCGTAATGTTAGCATGCCAACATTGGAGGGGGAGGGGCAGGCGGCTGAGTTCCCCTTCAATAACCCCACGTGTCGATGACCCTGCGCGTGCTTTGATTTGACAGTGTCTTCATCAGCTGCATTTGTTTCATTCGTGTCATTTTGACTGACGTTTATTATATGTGGCTATTCAGCCGCATATTCTGCCTTTTTTATTTGAGCCACATCTGAATTGAGGAGTTCCCTGGAAAAAAGGCATAAAATCACTTGTGCCCTTTTTTCACCTCCTAAAAAATCTGATAGAGCACCTCTCAATCTATGGAATAAGAGCACAAACGGTAGGATGTCGACCAAAAGAAGCGCTTTACAAGTATTTTTTTTTATTTAACGCTGGATGTCGCCGCGAGATGGCGCTGCTTTTCAACATGGCCGCCGCCAGTGCCACTGACGATTTTACCGCTAATTCCCTATTTTCCTATTTTCCTGAACATATCCGCTACAAAAATATGTTTTATACAGGAATATATATCCCATCAGAAAACGCTAACTTTCAAAGATTAAGCATAAAATACTAGTTCTCAGTTTTTTACTCTTTTCTCAAAACATCTATTTTTCATAAGTGACCTTTTTCCAGGGAACTCCTCAATTTTTATTTATTTTCTTTGGCTTTTAAGTTGCATCTGCATTGGTTGTACTCACCCCTTTTGCTAGCCCTCTTTACTTTTTTATACTTGTCGTTTGCCCGTAGTTCCCTAGGTGTATACTGTATTGTTAGTTATAATAAGATTAGAAATTTTGTCACAGTGTGGGTTCAAATAACCATTATTTTTATTCATTCTATTCATTTTCTTTTATTCATTTCCTTCCTTGTTTGCATCCTTCTTTCAGTAAGTTTCTGGAATTTTTATTTAATTTTAGTTTTTGGAAATCGTAGTCAAGATCTGACATACAGTTGATAATGGAGATGAAACCACAACTTCCACATACAAAAAGAAAAAAAAAACGATACGAATATTAAAATACCGTACCATTAACAGTGAGATTATTAGGTTAACTGAAAGTTGGCCTTTATTTCAGAATACAGATCTTGGGCGTGTAATTAAATCTCGTAAAAAAGTGAAAGATATCATAGTTTTAGTTACTTAATGCTTTCCTTTATTTATTTTTTTATTGTAAAGCTCCTTTATCAGTAGCTTATTTGAGCTTATTTCCAATGAGATCTGCTCTACCACAGATTTGCGAATATAAAATACTTCCTGACAAGTGATGCTCCCGCAAGTACATCTCAATAAGGGTATTTAATTTTTCAACCATTTATTCATATAGATCTTGATCACAAACAGATAAGACATATTACAAATACAGACCAGGAAGCAACAGCAGAGCCATAGATTAGAAAGTTAACTAGATGTACCGTCTCACCTCTTCCCATCCTACGCGGGCCTCTAGCGGAAGTTGCGGCTACTAATACCTCTGCTAATGCTTTGCTTTCGTGCTGCTTCGAAGACAAAAGCATTAGCAAAGGTATTAGTAGCCGCAACTTCCGCTAGAGGTCCGCGTAGAATGGGAAGAGGTAAGACGGTACATCTAGTTAACTTTCTAATCTATGGCAGAGCTTCGTGCAATTTTGAACAAAATGGCGGCAAGGACTTGGCTGCTGCTGCTGCTTTAGGATCTGTGGTTGCAAGATTTTTTTTAGCTGTTTGCGATCAAAATCACTATGATTGCTGTGAGTGAACATGAATTACTCTTGTTTGAATGTACTTTCGGGAGCACAGATTGGCAGGAAGCACTCTATAATTTTAATTGCCCTCCTCTCAAATAACGCCTGTATGTTTTTTATCATCTACAGCACCACTACCTGACTGTCCAGTTGTTAATGGGACTTCTGGCACACCTTGTGCCATCTGTGATGACGATAGTGGTTGTATAAAAGGACTGCTTTCGTGTTGCACACCTGAAGAACCTGGTGAGCACTATCAACTATTTAAAAAAAAATTATTTATTAGCTTTACTTGCGGATGCCACACAAGCCACACGTAAATATTTCAGTTATCTTAAATGCAAATGAAAGTGAAGTAACAAATTTAGGCAACGTAAGTATTTAGCCACATAATAGTCAAATTCAAACCAAAAGGGCACCATAAAAGAAAGGGCACTGTACGCATCATAACTGACAATCGTAAATTATGTGCATGATTCAGTGTACATGCAGTTTGTAATCGGCGTTGCTCAAAAGCTTCGAAACTTTAAGCTGAATAGAAGTAAAAATTAGGAACGTCATTTGAAGGTAATGGGGTACGAGTCATCTCAGAACGATTTGCTTAAAGGAATGGAAGTTAGCTCTAAATATTAGTATTAAAGAAGAAACACACTGGAGACACCATTGTTTACAGCTACGTTGTATTTTTTCTGTAATCGACACAATAAAAACGGCAGGACGAAAAGAGGAAAGGAAAGGGGCGGAAGTGACGTGTAGGGTTTGTCTATGACCTGTAACTATTTCCTTTTGGAAAGTATCAGTGAATAAGACCGAGAATATTCAGCCTTTGCACGATAGCAAAGAAAATGGGCAGCGTGAATGGTATAGTCGTTGCCCAGTAGCACTGTAACACTGTCGTACACGAAGTTAGCTCTAAATATTAGTATTAAATAAGACACACACTGGAGGCACCATTGTTGACAGCTACATTGTATTTCTTCAGTAATCGACATAATAAAAGCGGCAGGACGAATAGAGGAAGTGAAAGGGGCGGAAGCGACGTGTAGGGTATGTCTGTACCCTGTAACTATTTTCTTTTGGGAAGTAGCAATGAATAATTCAGCCTTTGCACGATAGCAAAAAAAAAAGGGGGAGCGTTCGGCAGGATAAATGGTATCGTTGTCGTCCACTAACAATCAATAACATATAATTATAATAATAGGAATCAATAATAATATGACATCATATTATTTTATTATACGATTCAAAATTGGAGCATTTCACCAAGTCAGTGTATCCTGATGGTTTGGGCGTCAACCCGCTAATCTAAAGGTTGGGAGTTCTAATCCAGGTAAAGCCGCGAATATGGGTCATATAGTTTGAGACAGGTATAGCTAACGGAAGACACGTATAACTGAAGTGTTAATGATATGCATCACGTTCGTTTGTAGTGTACGGTTATTGACGGAGCGAGCGAGTTTAGCATAGCCTATAACGGACACCAAATTGCAAAATTTTGGTTGGTTCGTTGGTCTGTTGGTTGAACTTTTGTAGTCTGGGTGGAGCGCAAACTAAAGGTCGGATTCGAATGAAATTTGGTACGGCTGTCGATACCCCCAAAAGTATTGCTGAGCCAAAATTTGCCGTAAATCGAACAATTATTACGGAAGAAATTACTCATTTTCGAATTTATTTCTAACACTTTACCAGTGTAAATTTGGAATCCTGAATAGGTAAGGAATTCCGACGAAGCGTACACCATGCTGGTGGTAGTCAAGCAAACTTTAAAATTACGAGCTTTAATGGGTTTTTTTTTAAACGACGAAGCCGTTTTTTGTTCTGTTAATTTGTTGGCTTTTTTCGCTTCCTTTTTATTGTAATTGCTACGGCCTGGGCTATCATTTGTACAGTATCTACACTGTCCACTCAATTTTGTTTGCGAAAACACTGAGCATTAGAAATGCGTATAGTTAGGTTCATGTTCCGACCAAGCTTGGTCCCATATCTATTATTTTATGGCAACGCACTAGCTTGTGTCTAGATTTAGAATGTGTCATCTTGATGGGTAGTTCGATTTGCATTGTTGCAGGCAGCTGCAATACCGTGGCAAACAATCGCGGAAACAATTCAACTTGCTTCCCGAAGCCCGCATTGAAGAACTAAATAAGTCATTCAGTCGTTTTGGTCTCCCAATTTTGAGGCCGCACCCTGCGGTTTAAGCGAACACCGGGACCGTTTCACTTTGGTTAGAACTGGAAGGCCGACAATGCTAACTCTAATAAGATACGATGGCAATGTTACTTTCTCCGTGCCCAAGCATCGTTGCATCTTGTTCGACTGAGTTCTAATGCATCTTATGCGCCTCGTTTCTTTATTGTACCATTGTTACACGTTGCAGCATTGTAGCATTTTCATATTGTTAGCCGCTCCGCCCGCCTTTTTCAGTTGCAGCCAGTCCGTAGTTTTGACTCTGTTTTGAACGATTTCTCCCTGAAGTCAGCGCGAGTTCTGTCCAGTCTACGGACAGGACATGCTTTGCTTCGTGCCCATGAGTAAAGACTGGGGTGGGGGTGGTCGCCAGACTGCACATTGTGTCATTGCGCGGAGACGGTCGACCACTTTTTGCAGAAAATATGTTCCCCAAAGGTATGTTATCACTAGGTGGATGCAGACACATCCTGGCGTTCCTCATTTTCTGTCGCTGGATGGAGGTAGCGAATGTGTTCGGCGTCCCGCGCGGCAGCCACGTTTGTTAAGGGTACGGGGATTTTTGTCTAGCTCGGTTGATCGAGTGATCTTCTTTCCATCTGTACATTGTTTCTACCGGATCTTTGTTCAATGTGGTAATCTTGGTTCTGTGTGCTCTGCTACATTTGTCAGTTTGAGGTATTGTGGTGAAGAGCGGTCACTTTGGTACTTTGTACTTTGAACTTTTGAGAATGGGTTGGGTATTGTAATGTGTATTTTAGTTGTTGTATCAGGGCATATGACTAATGGTCACGGGTCTGTGGAATAAATTCAAATTCGAATTCAAATTCGGTAATTATCTAGATTAGGGGCACCACGCCAAATCACTTAATTTTTGTACTAATCTACGCTCTTCCTCCTAACACCATTTTGCATCGTAAAACCCGGGGGAAAAGGGTGTAAGGTTGTAAAAAAATTTCAAAAGACGGAAAATGCTAGTCACATACGTGTTAAAGCAGCGGCGGCGACAGCCATATTGTGAGGGAAGAAGGGTACCCAGAAAACCCGATTTGCACCTCACTAAAATTTTACGGAAACGTAACCTAACCAAACCTAACCTACCTAACCTAACCTAACTGACAATAACAACAAAACCACACGAAACTGGCAATAACAAAACAACGAAAGAAAAATTCCGCAACGTTTGTTGTTGTGAAATTCGGGTTTTCCGTCTACCCTGCTTCCCGAATCAAGCACCTTACAGTATGGCTGCCACCGCCGTAGCTTTAGCGTGTCTGTAACTAGCATTTTACGTCTTTTAAATAATTTTTTTGAGAAGTTGATAGACGTTTCTTCCGGATTTTGTAATGCGAAATGGTGTTAGGATGAAGAGTAGGGTCGGTTAGTACAACAATTAAATGATTTGGCGTGGTGCCCCCTAATCTAGATAATTACCTCAAATTCTTCCTCCTCCTCCGGTCCAGTTTTTGAAAATTCTCGTGCGTAAGAAAAAGTATATTTGCATTCATTGTTGCTGATCCCCCTCATCTTGCCTGGGGACTGGAATTCTCATATCCTCCGCCCCCAAGGAAAAAAATTGCGCTTCCCATGCCCCAACAGTGACTTTTAAACATGCATGAAACTTTATTTTTTTTATAACACATATTCACCTGAAGGTATGCAGAAACTTGGTGAGAAAAGTGGACAGTTGTATTTATTAAATCTTAGACCAATTAGGTTCACAGGGTTACTACACATTGCTCCCTAATGAAAATCTTCATTGAGTTGAGCAAGTTTTTTTTAATTACAACTACGTTTGAAATGTTATTCCGAATGTCAACTTCCAAAGGAAGCATCATAAAATTTGACTGCAACTGAGCTCTCATAGTTTAACTTTAAATAATGGTGTACTGTGCACATTTTATGTAGTCTTATAACAGATTTTATAATCCATCATTTTTTTGTAGTTTTCGTTATGTATTGTGTATTTATTTATGAGTGAATGTCATCTACGTTTATTAATTATTAGTACTAGAAAAGCTAAAAAAAAAAATTCTCACCCTACCCCAAAGTCTTTGCGACGAATTTTTCATCATGGCATATGAACATGACACCCATTTGCACTTGTCAAATTCATTGTCCACAACCCTGCAGGAGATTTTATTTCAGAAAATACCATTAAAAAAACCGAGAGCCGTATGTGTGATTAAGGCAAAACCCAATGAAACTGAGGAATCCGAACCCCTTCTACCAGCCCAGTGTAATGTTCTCCAAAGAAATAGATTTTTGTGACTTCTCCCTCCAGTGATCTTCAGGATGATACCCCGAAGCGGACTTCCTTATTTAGCGAATCTGAACCCTATTCAGTCCCCTTCAGCCAAATACATAACTTTTATTTAAAAAAAACTGCCAAGCCTTAACGGGACCGACCTTTCCAAATACCTCGAATATTCATCATGCTAACCAAAGCACTTTTAGTGAAGTGACGTACCCTCCAAACGGGATATGTATGGATTTTTCTTCAGACTTCACATCCAGTACATTCACAGTACTTTACTCTCCTGCCATTAGTTAATCAGTGGTGATCGTGGGTGAGTGGTGAGAGAGCTCAGTCTGGTTGCTGGAGGTGTGCGGATTTGGTCAATCCCCTGGAAAGAGGATCTTGGCGAAATCCCTGCCAGGGCTGCCGGCCAGGGTAGCATGAGAGACTACCGAGCTCCTTCAGTTGCTATGGGAACTATTCTGGCCAATTCTGGACAATCTTTCGGCCCCTACGATGATCGGAGGTTTCCCGGTTTAAATCCCCGAGTTGACTCCTCCCTTTACCAGATATTTCTTCTCCCTAAAAAATCTGGTAATGTCCAAAATTGAGCCGGTACAGCCACACAAGCATTAAATTGCTTCGGCTCTCAAAATCAAATCCCTTCATAACAGGCCATGGTAGAAATTCTGGGGCATGGATGAAGAACTATTGCTTGTATCTTTGTCGACTGTTGGTGAAGCATGGAGGCTCAGAATTTTCGCCGATAGGTTATGTAATAGTGTACGTTTGAAGTTAGTCTGTGTTACTTGTCTGAATAAAGAACAATCATATATAATCATGAATACTTCCTTTTTTTCAGAACCAGCAAAACCATTATCTGCTACTAGTAAGTATCTTTTTTGAGTTCACTAAACCAAGCGCAATGGCTGTTTGCCGTGACGTCACCATGAGTTAGCCAATGACGAACGAGAACAACGGCTGTTTGGGCGTCTGATTGGACTAGCCCAGTCACGTGATATGCACGTCGCAGCAAACAGTCATGGCGCGTGGTATAGAAATCTTGAACTAACAAGGAAAATGGAATGTTCAAGTACGTTTCCGACTTTATGGTGGTCCTGTTTGATTAAAAAGCAGTCAAATAGGAAACAATATAATTAAAACATACCCAATATTAAGCTTTTTACAACAATTATTTTACATAACTGGTCCATCTTTTATGAAACCAAGCATCCTTTAAGATATATAAAAGAAAAAGTGGCTATCGCAAAAGCATTTGTTTTTAATTATACGTCTACCAATTTTTCCAAGCTAGTTATTGTGGCAGTCAGTTTTCTGAAAACATAATGTGGAACAAAGTATAGTAGGTTTTCTTTTATACATTTTTTATGCATTCTTTGAAAGATTACAGAAACTTAATTCAAATATTACTACTGTATGACGCCACGTTTTCTTCCACTACGAGTGCAAAAAAATCCGTAAACATCCCGTTCGTAAACTCTAACAGTAACTTTGTTGAATGTGCAAATGTGATATCCACATGTTTTTGCACTCTTAGTGCAAGGAAACGAGTCGTCATCCATTCAGTTTCTGAAAACATAATGTGGTACAAACTATAGTTTTTGCTTTACTTTACTACTTTACTATTACTAGTTTTCTACTTTTTGCTTTGACAAAACTGTATCATAGTTCAAACCATTCTTTTTTTCGCCTTTTCAGTACCACACAGCTACCCCGTATGTATCAATTAATACTGATACAAATATCAGTGTACGTATAAGTATTTTGTATAGTTGCGCTAGAATAATTCCTTATCCCACTCTACGAAGAAAGGCCAAAGTTTCCTCTCGATGGCATGAATCAACCTCCAATTTCTGTATAAGTTTTCTATGGAACCATGGATGGATGGGAGGCATAGTGGAGCAACTACCCCCAAAACCTACGGTTAAGAATAAAATTTGTTAAAAATTCGACTAGTAAACCATTTATTATATTTGAAAATATTAAAAAAAATACTTTCTAAACGCTCCAAAACTGCTAATAATGAGTTGTTTTAAAGTATTGTGTGAAGAGACCTGATGCAACCTCCTTCCTACTCTACACTGCTTAGTTGCATTCTTGATAAATTTTAAATTCCAATTCACAAAGCGCTCCCACAACAACAACAACAACAAAATTATTATGTTCACCATGTAAAACCGTATGTTCGCTTTGTGTTTCTGGAATATAAAACTTACTTTTACCAAATACCGAATTCTTAACAGTAGATAACTCTAGTTTTTAACCACTGCTGTTGGAACTAAAAATTGAGTATAGGAGCTTGCCGCATCCTTGTTAAATCTCCACTGTTGAGTTATCCATTGCCCTCTCGCAGAGAATCATTGCAATTACTTAGTCAAAATTAGAAACAATTAAACCTTACTGTAAATACTAAGTAAACACGTGTAATTTCAACTAACTAGGGATTAAATGTCCGCAGCAGGTCCAGGATTCTTCGGCATTGTGCCTTCAGCTAGCTCTACAGTGTGAATTGAGCTTGGTCTCAATCAACTCCCCTTACTTAAATACTCGGAAATTCAGTAGTTAAATTGAACTTGAGCACATAACCATCATCACATTGTAAATGATACAAATATTGGCGTAAATTCTATTTCCTGATGGAGGTCATTTCGAATGCTCGATTTGTATGCTTCCCTCTTTAGTCACTTAGACTTTACGTGTACATTTGTATAATTTACACACCCATTTATACAAAACGGAGCCTTTTCATTGACTACTCCATCCGTACGCCAATTCCATCCAACAAAACAAGATGGGCACCTTCACTGACGACAACATTTTAAATTTGCAAAATTATATTACACATTTTCAGTTTGAATACAGCTCGTCCACGCTCGACGCCCACCCCGTGACCGTCAATTGAATTGCGCGAAAAGATGGTGGTAGAGATCGTTGGTCCTTTACTGTGAATAAGGTCATGTCACAAATTCATTCTTGCTGTTTACGACAATTTTTAGGCGAGGATGGATTTGTACTCTGTGTGATATCTGAAAGCCAAACAAGTTTGTTACTGTGTGAAGGTTGCATTTGTGTGTTAGGATAGCCCAAACAAGGTGCTTACAGCTCGTGGACCATATTTCGTTCTGCAGCATGAAAACGATTGTCGGACGAATTTGGTGTCGAAGCACATTTTATCCTTAGGCCAACTGGGTTGAACGTGTCAACAGAAAAGTGAAGTACACGTTACGAATGTATGCCATGATACCAATGAACAGCATTTGCGTTTTGACAAAATAGCATTGGATTCCCGGAATTAGGAAAATTAAGCTTTTGTTTATTCGGAGGTGTTGGGAAGAATGTTTCAACAGCCACGGGCAACTAAAATCAACGATTTACGTTATTCAAAAGCTAGCAAATGACACCAAACGTGAACTATGTTCGAAAAAGAGCTTTGTTGATATTCAAGAACGTTATCATTAAAACCAGCCAAGACAGTGCACAAAATATGAACAACGTCGTTTCGGGAAAGGACACTTCCCGTCATCCGGTTTCTAAAACATTAGCTAAAAATTCATTGTAAAAACCAAGTCAATCCATTCACAAATGTCAACATAAAACAAACAGAATTAAATAAAAACACCTAAAATTCTCACATATTTCCACTCAACAGCGGCAAAATAGGAAGCGAAGCGAAAAACCCCATCTCTGCCTTGCAAGTAAATGGAAAGACCAGTTTTGGTACAAAGTGCAATAACGCGTAGCTATGGGACTGGTCTATTTTTATTGGGTATGTGGCTTACTGCTTTATGTGCATATTTGTTAAGCTGAAATTTATCAATGACAGGGAAATTTTCCTTGAGATATTTAGCTTCTGGAATAAGATGATTATGCACGGGTGGGTTATGGGTATGAATTATAAGTGACTTTTTTTTTCAGTAAATAAAATTCGAACATTTTCGAAATCAGGGGTGTGGCCTGTTACAAGTCTGAAAGAAGAAACTCCTGTTGATTAACAATGCTGCACCAGTGAGTTAGTTTCAACGTGCTGTTGATAGACGGACATGTGTGAAGATATTCTCTCCTTCAGCTTCTGTAGACTGTTACCAACGTATGTCACAGTACAGGAGTTGTTACTGCAGGGAATTCTGTAAACAGTGTTACACGTGTTCACAGTATCACTCGTACTAATTTTATGCGTAGGCATGGTTAAATTTTTTAGAATTGGGTGACCAGTCTGATGTCGTGCACTGCAATTTTTTTCGGAAGATTTCGGAAATACCTTGAAAGTGTGGTATCGCGACATAATTTTTTGGAGAGGGGGGGGGAGGAGCAATCTTTCAGCCCCTTAACGCTTTTTTCAAACAAGGTATCAATGTATCCTATGGGTACCCATTCTCCACGTACTTCCGCACAGTGTACGCAATCTCAACTTCCAGCATCCTGGAATCACTGGTGTGTGTAACAATACGCTTAATTTCATTGACCACTACATTACTCTTGTAATGCGAGTCAACATACGAATTAAAATATAAGGTCCTGGTGAACTGCATGTTTTTACGAAAGTGCGTAAATTCGACTTTAGTATCCAAGTTTTTCATAACCGTGACATCAAGGAACGGAATGGCGTCATCCTTCGTAGCTTATATGGTAAACGTAAGTGGTGGTGCGACTCCGTTCAGAAACTTAACAGCGTCTTTCTTCAACTCAACGGAAGTCAGCGATAGGCTGATGTCAATATACCTCTTGTAGTATCAATTTGTGGACAGTTTTGCAATAATTTTTTATCAATAGAATTAAGCACAATGTCACAGAAGTATGTGGAGAGCAGGCTCTTCATAGGTACACGATTAACCTGTCGGTAAAATTTGTGATATTCCAATAGGTTAATGGTGTACCGATGGTGTTTTTCAAACCAGATTCAACAAGCACCTCCATACATCTATACACCAACCGATTTCCCTACTCGGTTATCTTGACTTGAAAATATAGTACAATTTGTAATTTGGAATTTTTTTAATTTTCTTATAGTACGACGATTCGACGAATGGGTTTCTACTTCCGTCTTTTGTTAGGTCGAAGCTTTAATACAGTTTGTCGCACCTCGTTTCTACTGAACTCTTTCTGTTCACGTCGCAAGTTAAATGCTTAACTATTTTAACTTTAAAATATTTGTTTTCAGCTCAGGAATATTGCCCTTCAGGAATCAGAGGTAAGACTGGCTAAAGAAGGCTAATGTTTTATTACTTCGAAATGTTTGTATTGTTTTTTCATTGTGGAAATCAAACCGTTAAGATCCAATGTTGCTCTCAACGCTAGGCGGACTTAACTACACTTTAATCCAGTTTAAACGCAAAGAAATAGCTAAAAGCAAAGTTAAAGGAATGCATGACGTCAGAGATTAAGCTGCGGTTTAACGGAAACTTTTAGCAGAAATTCGTTGCGGACAATTAAGCTAATGAAATGATGGAGTAAGCTAAAGCAACATGAAATTTGGTCTAAATCTATCAAATTGGAATACGTCAATTTTACCTAAATGATGCTGGAGTCACTACTCCTTTAGCATCACTGCACTGCAAGAGGACGAACGGTTCAAGTAGCATTGAAATTGTTCCATTTAGATCTGTTGCTTTTCGTTAGGAAAAGGGCAGCTTAACTCACTTTTTCCTATTGCAAAATTAAATAAATGCCATGGGGAGCAGCAAGCATACAATAAAAAGCATGCTGGTTGCACCCTCCAGCACGTTTTTCTTTAAATTCTATTCAGTTTCCTTGTGCCATTTACATATTTAAGTTGAAGCACCAAGAGGAACAACGCGCTTACTTTTAAAAGTATGCATGTAAACTTTTTATTCTTTTTCTTGAAATCCAGATCCAGGTTCGTCTTGCTGAGCTGCATTTGAGATGGAATTATTTGTTCCGTCTTGTTTTCGTTGGATTCGGCTGATTTTTTATAGATATAAAAGTAGAAAGAAAAGAAGCCAGTCAGCGAAAATCATACACTCGAAAAAACACACTACAGTAAAGCCAACATTCACTTACGTATCGTTGGAGTAGCGTAACCCAATTATGGTAACTCAATCTGTCCCCAGGTCACTGCTCACTGGACAAATCGACAAAGGCAGTAATGTTGAAAGGAAAAGGAATTGCTTCAACGGATTGGGATGCCAGTTCGAATGGGTCAAATAACTCCAATGAAACGTAAGTCCATAAAGGTAGATTACTCTAGTACGTATTTCTAGTGTATGAATTACGCTGGTTCGTTTCTGGGAAACAACCACGGGTCAGCCAAATCCCCGGGCGAAGCCGGGTACGATGCCAGTCTGTATATATTTATTGATGTCTTGATTTCTTCCGCGGGGGGGAGGGGGGGGGGATCCTTTGATTGTTTCTTCTGTGCGTTTTCCCCCTTTGTTTTGTTTGGAGAATTTTATTTTACATTGCTATAAAAAGTTCTAGGTCAGAATTTCAGTAAAATTATAGTTAAGGCTATTTAATATTTTTTTTTTACTTTTTCACCTATAATTTGGGCAATCTTGTGTTGGACGGTCTGGTGTGCCGATGATGTCCACGATTAATGTTCAACGTCAACCATCGGATATGCCTTAATCGTTTTACATTTACTTGTGTTTTATTTGTGTTAAGTCAAGCAAGAATTGAAGATTTGTCTGCTTACCCCATTTGTGCCTGCTTCCATATAGGCCTATTTATTTTTAAACACGGAAGGCAAGAAAATCTCTCAAATAAGGGTCAGTGAATGGTTAATAATGTGTAAGACGCATTTGCAACATGATCTGGACACGTATTTAAACAAGTTTATGTTATTTCCTTTTAAAAGTACTAGGATTTCTATTTGATCGTTGATTTACCTACTTATCATGTCGTTGATACTGGTTACTGTTTATAAATATAACCAGGATGAAACAGTTTATTTTAGTGGAGAGAGCTTCGGCAATTTAGCTGTAGATTATGGTTTACAGATTTTGAAAAATGGCATGTGTATATCCAAAACGGAACTAGTTAGGCATGCCAGCAAAGTTTTTGTCATTTAACATAGTAACATCGAATGCACCGGGTAATAGATGAAAAGTTTAATGAACGACTTCAATATTACTTACTGTGCATTTGTCAATGAATTTATGTAACTGTTGAAATCTTGTTTGTGGTATTACGTTTGGTATTTGACATCGCAATATTTTTAGGTGGGACAAATTTGACATGAATACTTAACATGTTTTGCGTTGAGGTCCAATGTTGCTAATGGGTTTCAGTTTATTAATTTTCTTCAACTTAATTTTTTTTTTAGCAATTTACAGATGAAAAGATGAATATGCTCCTTAATTATTTTAAGGCAGAGATTTGTGTCGGGATTTATTTCCTTTTTATCCTTTGAAAATTAAGCGAGTTTTTCTGGATATTCGTCTGGTAATTTCATGTATAAGGGCACGTTTACGCAACCACTCGCTTTTGCATTCTCGCAGCTAGAAGCTAGAAATCACCTGAAATTCCAACATGGCGGCGGTTTTATGTCTGTCGCCTCGCAACGAAAACAGCAAATAACGTTAGTTCGGAAGCGTTTGGGAAAATTGTTTCGTCATGAGGAATTCTTTATATTATTGGCACGGATTATAAGACTGCAAGTATTTACTGAGGACTGTATTTACTGATATAAGACTGCAAGTATAAGACTGCAAGTACTCAAACGATGTTGGATTTAGCTAATCCATTTAGCGTTGTTACCATGGCAATGTCACCTTTGCCATCGCGATTGAGTTCTAGCTGCGAGAATGCAAAGGCGAGTCGCTGCGTAAACGCGCCCTAATACATGATGCGAAATTAATTCTTACTTCCGCACCGTTGTAGCTTTGCTACACGTTCTTCTAGTTGTAAGAGTCAAACTACAGATTTCCTGTACTGTTTCAAAACATGCATTGCGAATTCCGGTATTAAAACAGCATTAAGATGAATTGGTAACTATGCACTTCTTATGGAGCACGATGGCTACCACGCCTAGGTGCATTTGTCTACTCTAAACCTATTTATTTGTCTGTTATTCAAACCGATAATCACATTGGGATCAAATATGGCATGCTCTTAAGGCTTCATATGCACTGGTGCTGCTAACATTTTCAGCACATTCTGATAAAATAGGTAGGTATTAGGGCGTGTTTACGCAACGACTTGCCTTTGCATTGTCGCAGCTAGAACCCAAACGCAATGGCAAAGTTTTAGTTGCCATGGTAACAACCCTATCTGGATTATCTAAATTCGACGTCGTTTGAGTAAATGCTTTAAGTCTTATAATCCATGAAAATAAGATAAATAATTCTTCCTGACGAAATTTTCACAGTCGCTTCTGAACCCGCATTATTCAGTGTTTTCATTGCAAATCGACATAGCTAAAACCGACGCCATATTGGAATTTCAGATGATTTCTAACTTCTAGCGACTCCGCTAGTAGTACATGAAAAACTTCAACTGACTGCCTAAACCTACCCAGAAGATAAGTAAAGTTTATTTCTCTTTAGGGTCGGTTTAGGCAGTCAGTTGATGTTTTCCATGCACTATTTTACATGGTATCCATTCTCTTTCTCTAATGTGTTGACTTACTGAAAGCCGTTCTAATGTTTTAGACATAGGTTTCTGGACCAATAGCCATGTAGACACGGTCCATAAAACTCAATGTACCTCCCTATTATATCAGAATGTGCTGAAAATGTTAAAAGCACCAGCGCATATGAAGCCTTAAGAGCTATCCCAATGTGATAAGCGGTTTGAATAGCATACAGACAAAGAGGTTTAAAGTAGACAAATGCATCTAGGCGTGCTAGCCACCTTGCTCTATAAGAATTGGATAGTTACCAATGCGTCTTAATGGACGATTGGACGACTAAACAAAAGAAATAAGAGGCGACCAAAGAGTGTCTTACGCGTGTGCTTTGAAGGCAGTTCGGCCAAACAGGGACCACCCCATAAACTCAAGCCCCGTAGCAAACACTCCCTTGAGAGCTGTCTCTTTGCCTTTTCCGCATGGACAATTGTATCCGGGACATAATCAGTTCATCCTAAATGATCCCTAAATGGACATTACCGCAACTCAAACAAAACGATTGTGGACTCACCCCAATACTATGACCGTCAGAAACCCCGTCTCCTATGACTGACTGGTTTACAACTCCATACCAAGCTGCCAATTCCAATTATTGCCACTTCTTGGCCCACTCTCCTCACGTTTTTTCACTAAGGATCCATAAAAAGTAACATGGTTGGACGAAGATCCTGACTTTACATTGATTGGAGCACCTCTTCCAGCCAATCTGCTGCCTCAGTCCACCTAGTTCCTTGGGACCCACACCATTCAGATGACCTGAAATACTTGCTCCAAAATGTGTGCTCCACAATGTGTCACCATAATGCCACTTGAATCTCCCCACTAACGGATTAAAGGATCCTCCGCCAGACTTTTGCTCCCTGCAACTATAACGCCAAAGCAATCCAAGAAAAACTCCTAGTAAGCAAACACTTCACATAAAAATTCCAAGGCCATGAATTAAGCCTGCTGACTCCAATACAAACGAAAAGGTTGCTACGTAATAACAGCGTGAGAACTCCAATTTCCATACTACCAACTTTATGCCACCCAGATGAGTTGTAGAATCGAAAGATCCATCAACGAAAAATTGTAAGAACGGTACCCACCTATCAACTTCATCCGAATCGAATGCGAAATTTGAGTAACTGCACCACAGCTCTGTGATAGTATGATAAAACAATGACCCAAATCTTCCTACTCCGAGATTTGTAGAAAATAACCTGCCTTAGCAAGAAGAAAAGCGAAGACACCCGAGCTGTAGGAGATCCTTGACGTAAGACACCTGTGACGTAAGATACCATGTGCATCAGTCCCATGAGCGCTAGAAATGTATTCCTACTTACTTTGATATCAGAAGAGTTTCTCAGAGCAAGGTATAATTTATCCTATCATTTCGCCCAAATATCAACCGGCAAGACCCCAGCACCCAACGTGAAAGGCCCCAACTGTTGTGAGCGTATTGCTCCCAATGTAGAATGGAGTCCAATGTTGCGTATCAGTTGGATTCGCTGCAAGATTGTAGGCAGGTACAGTGCAATAAAGCATTGCTATGACCAGAACTGCAACAATGAAAGAGTGAATCAACCGTTGCTTTTCCAATACTAAATCCGGAGTCTTTTCCAACCACACTGTGGAGATTTGTGGCGAATTGTAGAACTGATTCTTGCAATCTTGTGTACGAGTGTCCTCGGACAACGAGTTGAGGAACCAAATTTCCAGGTAACAAACACTAACCATGTATCACAGACACGGCCCGTAATAAAAAAAAAGACCTAAACAAAGTGACTTTGATGAAGTCAACTGTCTGAGTCTTTGGTGCAGAAAAACGAAGACCCCACACACCCAGCCACAAAGCAATACTATGACCAGAACTGCAAGAATGAAAGAGAGGAGCAACGTTTGCTTTGTCGAAACTAAATCCACAGTCTTTTCCAACCAAATTGCAGAGAACTGCTTCCTGCAGTCTTGTGTACGAGTGTCCTAGGACAATGACTCGTGGAAGCAAATTCCTAGGCAACGAGCACTGACCACGCAGCACAGACACTGCCCCCATAATAAAAAAAAGAACCTAAGCAATGTTCCGTTGATTGAAGTCAACTGTCTGAGTCTTTGATGCAGAAAAACTAGACCCCTCACACCCAGCCACGAAACAACCTGGTTCTAGGCTTTCTGTACCTGCCCCCTTGTTACCTCTGATTTAGCACCAATGCAATGCTAAGTCATCTACAAAAAAAGAACGTTTTATAAAACCATGTAAATGGCGAACTAAGCCCTTACATGGTAAAGTGACTCTGGCTCTGGACATTTGCCTGCGAAACTCTTCGTTCTACCCAACCTGGCGGTAGCACCCACTATTACCTTAACCCATGAGAATTCCAGACAGTTGATCGTCGTTGCATGACCGAAAATGTTTGGCCGAATTTATTATGATTCCTGGTCATTTGACCTCTGGACAGTTGACCGACAGGCACATACCCGTGGGTGTTTTAACCGACAGTGACATGTGATCGTATGGACAAATGGCCGAAATGCTTTTATGTGATTTTGGTTTTTGGGCCGTGTTAGTTATTTTTTTAGTTTTGTATAGTGTAGTTCAATGAAATGTTTTTTGTTTGTATCTTGTGTTTTGTTATTATATACATTTCATCTCACCCTCCCCAAAAAGTAAGTAATTTCCTTTTAATTCGTCGTTGGTAAATCCCGTAATTCATTTTTTTATTAGTATTTTTTTGAGAGCCTAGAAATACCGTTATTTTTGTGTGTATCTTGGTTTTTGGTATTATATATATTTCCTTCCCCTCAATCCACCCCTTCCCCCAAAGGAAAGTAATTTTCTTTCAATTTCTCCTTTCTCCCAAAATTCCTTTTTTATTGGTATTTTTGTTGTTTTGAGCTAGGAATTGCGTATTTCTTTCGATGCTTTCATCCCCTTCCCCCCCCCCCAAGGCATTTCCTTCCAGTTCGTCCTTGGTACATTCCGAATTTTTTTTGTGAACTAGGAAAGCATCATGTTTCTTTCAATGCCTTGCTCCCCACCCAGAAATATTGTTATTTTTGTACGTATCTTGTTTTTTGTTGTTCCCCATTATTGTTTGTTGTTCCCCCTCCTCCCCCATCCCCCAAAAAAAGAAAAAAAAATTCCTTCCGATTCGTCCTTGGCAAATCTCAAAATTCCTTTTTTTTTATTAGTATTACTGTGAGCTACGAATTGCATAATAGTCCTCATCATTCGCCCACTCTGGGACTGGCTCAGTATTTTTCTGAAAAAAATTATATTGAAGAAGTTGAGCCCTACAATATGAGTTGGCGATCGAGCTTCCCCTGGCCCATGCAATACGAACTCCCCATTAACAGGTTCCGTGGTACTACCAGCTCGTCACCAAACAGCAGATAAACTAGAATGGGGACCTAACTGAGCACAAAATTATTGCTAAGCTGATGGATGCGCCTGCCAATACATCTGACGCATTTTTGCCTGTGCATAACAAAGCAAACCAGTGCTCATCTGTACTGGATCGATGGAAAAGCATTGCATGCAAAACACCAAGAACCTCAGCAGTCCACCAACAGGGCTGATTTCTGGTTGTAAAGGAATTTGACACAGGGTACTGAAGATACCAGAGGAACCTGTAGGTCCGACATGAAGATGTTTACATTACTATCCAGGGACCACTCTGTCCATTCCAGCACATTCAACTTATCATGCATAGTTGACCAGGGAATTGCCAATCTTGGCTCCTATCTTCACTCATATTCATTTATGCCGCCGTCTAGTACTAGAAACCACCACAGGAAATGGTCCTCCCTTATCTACACTGCAAAGACTTCAGACCACTCCACACGTGCCAGTGCAGGAGTCGAGCATCACTCATCCAGCTTGTCATCATAACATCGTTGAAAAGGAGGAAAACTTGCAAATAGGAGCAGGTGAGCTTCATACACCTCAACAAGTGCTTGGTCTTTCCATCAGATGTTGCGCTGCCTCATTCCAGATGGTGTGCATCGAAGTCATCACATACCAGACATTTTGCGGGAGGTAATGTACCAAACCTTCAAATTCTGTCTGCTCAAAGATTGGAAATGGGCAGTAAATACTGATGAAACCACTACTACCGAACAGGCCTTCTACCTACACATCCACTGCTTCTTGGTTACCTGGTGACTGGACGTCAAGCCAATGAGGGAGGAGGGGGGAGGTTGAGGCCTAATGGCCCATCGACAGCTAGGTGTCTAGCCGATGACATGGCGACAAAAATGACGAACCCTTATCAGCACCCCTACCACATTTCCCACTTGGATAGAACCTGTAAGTGCAAAAACCAAGTGGAACTGACTCGTAATTGGTAGCCTAGATTCTATGACGTAAAACAAATCAGAACCCGTAGTCAGCAATGCCATTCTTCGAAAGTCGACCCAATCTCACTTGCATTCCACAATAACTAACCAATCAAGACTTGTACTGGAACTGTAATACAGCAAGGTCCTTTGCACTACTTCACACTGCACGTCACTAAAATCATCACAATATCTGTGTATACTAAATACTGAAGGGTCATCTGACACATTATGGTTACATTCTGGCCACCCGTAAAGACAAGAGCCAATGTCCACTGCCAACAATTGCTTGTTTGCACTACAACTGGACAGATGTTGGAACTAGCCAATCCGAAAAGAAAACATACCCTTCACAAAACGACTGGAAAAAAGATGAAATTCTTTAAGGAAACCACCGCTGAAGCTTTTGTGCATGCCAATGACTTTTGCACACATCTATCATTCTGTGCTAACGTCGTGCATTACACCTAAACCCCACAAAGCGGATTTGTTTATTGTGCTGCACAACCTGCTGCATCACAAACAACTGAAACTGACGCAAGTACACCACTTTAAGACTTGGAAAGATTTACTCTAACGTGGTGTGCCACATGCCTCATATGCAGTGAAACTGGTGCAAAAATACCACCTCTAGACTAGGAAAGACTTATTCTGAAAACCTTTCCACAATGGATTCTGAACACAGAGTTCAGCATTTAGACCCCGATTTTTGTCAAAAGACTCTGGACGCCGACACCGTACTAAAAATCCGAACTTACGTTAATTCTTTTCTTACCACGACATTATCGGCGCTGCTTACTTTCTTCCCTATATCTCTCGTCCCTGACTTCTACTTTTCCTCCACTTCGTTGCTCTATGTCAGCGCTCGCAGTGTCAAAAAGTTTCTCTAAAGAAACAAGCCTGAGCACTGTGCCTTTCTACGTGAGAAAACAGGGTGTAACTATCAAGTTCCGGGTTTGATTAGGGCTTGAAAGGGGGTGTTTGGCTTGGGTGCAGTGTGGAACGGTCGGAAATAAGTTGCAACTGAATCTGGTCTGGTGCAGGCTTTTTCATGTCGGGTGGAATGGTTCCCACGAGCTGCTCACACTGAGACCGGCACAAAAACTCTCCCCTAGGCTTTTCATGCAGGAACGTGAGCTTTACAGGCAGTTATCAATATCACTATCATTTCAAGACCTATATTTAATCCACTGTGTCTTTATAATCTTTTGCCTCAGCTAGATTAGGCACCAGACTGATACGCATTCATATCCAACGTGCATTCAAATCCAACTAGAAGTCTGATTGTCTGATCCTTGACTGCTGCCCGAATAGAACGGCGAAAGTCTAGCTTAGCTATATTGAATGGAATGGCAACAGCGGCTGGGTTCATGGGACCTTAAGTTGTTTTTATAACATTGCTTGCACCTGTACCACTGGCCACAACGTAACTGGGTGCTGCCACAATGAACTTAACTATTTGTGTGCAATCCTACACCCCTCTCAAAAAATTTAAGTTTTATATTTTGAAAATGGGTGGAGGGGTGGGGAAATGGGAAAAGATTACAATGAAATAAAGAAGTTTTATAATGTTTCCTTTTTTGCAGTATCAAATCTAGCCTTGGGGAAACCAGCAGAACAAAGTTCCATGTACGCAAGAGGAAAGCCCCACAGAGCTGTTGATGGCAATCATGACCAATACTGGGCTGGAGATTCGTGTACTCACACTGGCCCAGGAGATTTTAAACCTTGGTGGCAAGTTGACCTTGGAAAACCCTACACTGTGCTGAAGGTCAAGCTGACCCCTAGAAATGATTCATGTTGTGGTAAGAGCCGGATAGGATGTTATTTAGAAACAGTACTCGCACTCAAAACTAATCTGTTGAGTAGAAAAAGGCGAACAAGTTCAGTTTCCAAAGTAGAGTTGGATGTTCACTAAACGGATGATGTCAATAATCTACCCATCGTTGCCCATTAAATTGGTAATCTTTACAGGTTTGCTTCTGATCTCACGGAAATATATCTTCCATGTTTTAATTAATGATGTTTTGCCCGATGTTTGTTTCTTTAAACCCATTGGAGCGTTTCTTCCTTTATTGCAGGGTTTAACTATTGAAGTTTGATGGATGGTGCCTTTTGATTTTCCGTGGTTGAACACCCATTTTTACGTCACGAAATTATCATTAAATGTTATTTAAAACCGTTTGTTGTAGCATATTGTACGTATGTCCAAGGTTTGAGATATGGAATCCCAAGGTTTGAGATGAGGACCCTTTGTTCACTGATGTTAATTCACATGGCAAGTTAGCAGGAATGTTGACAACGTCTAAATAAAAACACTTGAAGTTAGGTAAGACGCACTAATTCAAATCAAAAACAAATAAAATGCATAATATTGCGGGGCAGTATTTGTCCCGTGTTATCAAATGCAGCACGGGAAAAAAGGTCGGGTGACCCTTCACACGTATAACGAAGAAGCGCGGCTTCAAGGTGGTGATTGGATTGCTGGGTATTTTTTTTATGGTGGAGGAGGTGCATTAGCTGGTAAGGCTGTCAGAGGGTCGTTTTATTGGTGTTTGGACGGTTTATTTTGAAGGAATTTGTGATGTGAGGGTACAAACCTTTTATCTTCTTTGGAAAAAAATTTAATCCAGTTTTGAATACCAAAATGCTGTGGGATCTGTGAAGTCATAATTTGGTCTTCGTGCGACGAAATTAAAAAGGTTTCTAAGTTTATTCTTAGCTTTCTATAACTTAGAAACCTGTTTACGCAAATCGCTGTAAACTAATCGCTGTAGATTATAGAACGGAAAGAATAAAACAAGCCAAACAGCGAAAATCATATACTAAAAATAACATTGTACAGTAATTCAGCGCATAAAGGTGGCTTACTGTACTAAGTTATGTCTAGTTTATGATTTTCGCTGTTGGGCTTGTTTTCTTCTTTCCTTTCTATAATTTACAGCGATTAGTTTGCAGCGATTAGTGTATATTTATTTATTTCTAAGTTACATCGTTAGAAGTATCTCTTTTCAATGTACAATTTTTCGTTGTAGAAGGTATCCATCTTGTGTCAAGATTTTTTTTATGTGTTGTTATGGAGCACTGGTAATTTTACTGGAGTTAATTTCACGAATGTAGTCCCCAATTCGATCGGAATGGCGTTCACTTTGTCCATTGTAAATGGCGTCACAAGTGGGGTACGGTATAGCGTAAACAGTGTATGTCAGAAGTGATTTCTTACTATGGAGGGTGATCAGGTCTTTTAATGTTGTTTTGTGGGTAGATAGGGCACGGATACCAGGCTGCAGGAAATAGTTTGCAATTTGGTCTTAAATTTTTCCGAAACGAGGCAGGAACACAGTGCATGGCTTAATATTGTTAAGGATGGGTCGGGAATTGGCCCATTTGGTGTTACAGAATTTATCAAGGATAGGGACTGGGGACCCTGCGTGAAATTATTTTGCCTTAAGCTTAGGAAAAATAGCACTAAGTCACTAATTGCGGATTGCAATTACAAGCTTCAGTTAAATCTTCAATCATTAACTGTTGCATAATATTATGCATTTTGTTGCTTTTTACTTCGTTTCAGTACGTCATGGTGGACTGAAGTGTTTTTAACTAAGACCATGCACTATAATGTATGAATAAGAAGCACAAAACATGATCTTTAATCAATAAACAAATAACAAAGACGTTGATGGTTCACAACGACAGTCTGAAACACTGGAGATCCCGAGCTCAAGCCTTGTATTATCCCACAAAGTGTGAATTTGATAAGAGAAAACAGTGCCAGAAATGAGCTCGTGCTAACGCCGATTTCGGCGTACGAAAGATTTCTGTAATTTTCTAGAAACATTTTGCACTTATGCCCCTAAGTACACCTATCAGTTCAAAAAGTGGTAAATCGTACATTTAAATTCTTTTTCATTTCACAGCTAATAGATACCATGACTTAGAAGTAAGAGTTGGTAACGCCGAAGAATATGCGACGAACACAGAATTCAGTATCAACAAAGTTTGCAACGTTGCAGAAGGAGGAGGATACCCAGCTGGAGAAGTATTAACTTTCGTTTGCCCACCCAATTTAGTCGGTCAGTTTGTCAGCGTCCAGATTGTCCAATTTTGTAGAGCATGCAAGAAAGAACAAAACATCAACATACTTACGATTTGCGAACTGGAAGTTGAAGGCTGCTAAACAAACATTAGTGTTTCGGATATATGGCAATTTGAAAATGGAAACGACGGTTCCGTTAGTTTGCGTATTTAAAGCAATACTGAAGATGTATTTTGGTATTATTGGTTTTTGCATACTGTATTTAACAAACTACCATATATTACCACTGTGAGTTCCAGCATTTAAGAACAATAAATTGAGTTATCACAGATATTTCGGATGTCAGTAGAATTTTTTCGGTGCCTCGGTCAAAGGTGCCAAAATATTGCTCAAATATACAACTAAAATTCCACTTTAGGGCAACTGACAAATGCGCATTCACAACGTTTTCTGTATTTGGTAGTTTCATTACATAAGGCATTCTCCGATAACAATTTCGATTTAATCTGTCAGTTTACCTTTTACATTCTATTAGTATTAGAAAATGCTTACACGGATGTAAACATAAAAAAAAACTCTGAAGGAGAGACACTAACAAAAGATAACCTGGAGTGTTTTATACACGTGTTAGTGCGATGCTGATGTTCCACTGGGAAGCACAATTGTCTCATATTTATGTAATATCATCCTTAATGAATTTGAAAGAGTCTGGTAATTTAATTTCATAATTCAAAATACAAAACACTTTGTAGACTACACTACTTCTTTCTGCCAGCTAACTGAATTAAGGCAAATCTACGTTTTGTTTTACTAAGATCATTCTTATTTGCAATACACGATGAAAGTGCATTACAAAGCGTATTTCCTGCTCTTGACATTGGCTCAGTTATTAATAGCTGTAAAAAAATTGAGTTCGGTTACTTTCATATAAACCATCACAAACTCCTAGATTTTACCATTTAATTCGTATTCCCGTCCCTTTTATCAACACAATGCTTTAAAAACGAGTTGATGAAAATTAATGCTCGTGCTATTATCTTCCTACTTTCTGCTTGGTGAAATTCACTATTTTTTCTTTGGGTTCCTTAGTAATAGCTATCCTGTTACAGGCCTTATTACACACATTAACATAAAATAGATTTACCTATGAAAGTAATAAAGCATACCCCAAAAATTCATCAGTACCCGTAACACTGGGAGCGTTCACAAATTACGTAACATTTTTTTTTTCTAGAGTTTAAACGCCCTTAATCAAATTAGCTGCCCTTCGTAACACCAGTTTAGCGAAAAATAATTTGGCGAAAAAATAGTTGTTACGTAACACTTCGTCATACTCCTCCCTTCCCCATCATAACAGATGTTACGACTTTTGCTCAAGCCTCCTCCCCCTTCCAGGTGTTTCGTAATTTGTGAACACTCCCTTACTATTAGCCATAGTGGAAGCTTTTTCATTCGTCTTGTTAGCAAAAATCGTGCCTCATTTCCGCAGCAGGTTATTAATCCCACCCCCACACATCAATCTACTAATGCCAAGAAAATTTAAGAAAAAATATTATTTGTAGTATCTCATGATAACTACTTATGCACAGCGAGTCATGTTAATAAGACTGTAGGAATTCTGTTAGCGTATTTTCTGCCAAATTTAAGCTCAAAGTTTAAATCAACTCCTTTGTTCCAATATTTTTACTGACCGACCATGAACCTAATATTGGCAAACTACAACTTTAAAAACCAACTTCCAGGCAACAGGGTTCACATAAATTTGCAAACCCTCTGCTTTTTTGCATCTGGCCACCCATTCACAATCACTTCCAAAATTATGTCAGAATAAGCCATCATCAGAGGCATGGCCACCCACAGTAAATACTGACTTGACACATTCTGTCAACATTTCTCGTCTGTACCTTTCCTCAGCGACAAATATTACCTGGAGTGAGTCCATCACTTGGATACAGTCCTTGGATACATAAGAAACAAGACGATAAATGCAGCCCACATTGAGCCAACATTACAAGAAGTTAAGCATGTTGTGGAACTATGGCTCCATTCCAGTGTGCCACAGCCACACACTCGTACTACGTAGATCTTACAGGTGGTTCAAGATGCTTTAGGTTCAGCTGCAGAATGAGTAGCAAACTATATATTTTGTGGCTGTATCCGGCTGCAGCTCACAAGTGGGTTCCCATTTGCAGTGTAGGGTCTTTTATACCCTGGGCAGTTTACCTAGGCTACCACTAGTGGTGCCAGAAGTTCCCGTGATCCTCCTCTGTTTGAGGTTCCGCTAGCACCAGGACTGTGTGTCAGTTGTTCAGACCACTGATTCTATGGTCCTATACCTTACTTACACGTCATACATAGCATAACTCAAAGTAGATCACAATACATAGCAATGTTGGTATACAAGAAGCATAGTGTAATAGCCGTATCCACAATGTGAGTGAGCCAAATAAGGTCTCAGGTTAGGATAGAACGTATGAAGGGGTGGAATCCTGAGATCGTAGGAGGGTTTAAGGAGGAAAGTTAGGAAATAAGGAATTATGAATGTCAAAAAATGGAAAATTACGAATTAGTTGGTAGTGGGGGGGGGGAATTGAGGCTTAATGGCGCGTCGACAACTTGGTCATTAGCGCCAACCTCAGTCACAGTGCAGTGGTCCGGGTTGCCACTGCACCACACATTACAGAGATGTTATTCAAACCCTAATCTAAATCTTGTCAGTTGGTAGTACAAGCTTATACGCGATTGTATGATCCAGTTAAATAATAACTTCCAGCAAACCACAGCTTAAACAAATACATAAACCAATGCAAGGAATGTAGTGAAGGAAAAGTATAGTGTGAGGTTCCCCTATACGGGTGCTAGATAGTCGAAAGCTTGTATTCGAAAGCAAACCCATTCATGGCCATTTTCCAGTATTGGAAATTACTATATTTTGTTTTTTCCCTAGGTTATGCTGCCAACTGTTGGCAAAAATGCGAATCTTTCGTCTTAATCATAAGTGCCGAGATCAGAAACCATGTTCGTTTAACTATTAGAACGATATTCGTTATATTTTCGCGCAATTTTGTATCATATTTGTAATATTTTCGAATGTCACGTTTGACAAATTACATATATGTGACAAACTATCAAAATGTCGAAAATTTTCCGGTACGACTTTGCATTAGGGTTAGTTTTTAAAAGAAGTGTTAGGTAGCCAGAGTGCTGGTTCCGTTGCCAGCAGCCTTTGGTGAAACTAGCCCTGTCTAAGCCGAAACAAACAGTTCCAACTGCGTAAATGGTGGAGTGGCGGAACTTGCCAGTCCTCGATTTGCCTGTTGGCCTTGGGCAGAGCTTACCTCTTGGTGTCGTCGCAAGATGGGCCTTGGTTCGTTGGGACATGGGACCCTCATATTATCATCCCCATCGTCCTGGCATTTATCAACTTGACCCCCTTAGGCTTGTCTTGCGTCTGAAGTCCTTGTGCCCTCAGGTTCGTTTAGTGCTGGCACTTCCCGCTGCACTGGGCCCCTGGGGGCAATCAGTGGAATATTGTGGCCTCTTTCTTTATATAAGAATTTGCTATGCAATATAATGCAATGTAAAATATTGTATATAAAATTGTGTGAAAGGCTTCCCACGCATGCGTGAATCTAAATTCTCATGCTAGGCTTTCCTTTGGCTCTTTTGTCTCTTCTCTACTTTTGCTCGACCAACGCGGACCGATTTAGGGTCTGCTCTTCTGGCCTTATGCAGGTCGGCCTATTCAAAGTTAGGACTACTATTCTGAAGGAAAGTTTAAAAGGTTTTTAGGCGAACGTTCGATAACATCAACCACCGAAATGCTGTAAGTCGTGGCAAACCTTCTTACTTCCTTCCTCCAACCATGCCATAAAAATAAACTCCAGATGCAACTGATTTCCAGCCTGGACGTATTTATTTCCGTTTATACTAAATTTAACCAGAAGTGCGACGCCATTCGACCGTAAATCCCAAATCCAACGCCTAGTCATACTAATGGTTACAATCTCTTTTCTTGAGGTCTCAATGGATCCAAATGTGGATATTCGCCATTGAGCTATTGAGCTGAAATAAGATAATATCTACATACGAAAAATTTGGTTCATAACTACGTTTAATCATGGTTCCTGATTGAGTATTTGCACTTTACATATGTGTAAATGTGTGGCGAACTTGATTATCTTACGCTTTAGGTCAGTACAAAAAATCGTCTCAGGGCCCTGTTTCCCTCTTCACACATGGCAATCAGAGAGTAGGTATTTCTCGAGAAAAAACGAGGGGATATATCGTATAAACATATAAAAATGTCCAACCATACTTACAATAGTGCATAGTTACATATTTTCACACGTTAACTTACGTATATACAAGGACAAAGCAATCGAGACTTATTCTGAGGTAAGGCATTAAGCCTAAAGAAAATAGTATCACACAAAAATACAGGCCATGCTACCTATGCAGGGGGCCAAAAAAGAAGTGATACCTAATAAAAAGAAATTAACAAAAAATTAATAAGTTATCAAAAACTTGTTCGCCGTGTGACAGTAGTAGAAACAATTGACAGAGACATACAATAGAGGGAGACAACAGAGAGAGACAACAATGGTGGGAGAAACAATAATGTTGGGGACTCGGGCCGAAAAGTAAAGAAGACATCAACAATTGATGGTGCGTACAGAGTGACTGGAACATTGTTACAGAAGAACATTGTTAAGAAAACGTAAAACGCTAGAGAGATACTCAGGTGGGTGACCGCCTGGGAATCTGGCTGTTGCAGACATAGGGCCTTAGGGCTTCGGGCAGATGACCAGGAGTGGTTAACGCTCGTTAAACCCTTTGAAATCCTTTTTGAACGCTAGAGAGTAAAGGGTGAGCGGCGCAACTGACCACTCTTTTCAGTACTGTCAGGAGATGGCCTTTGAAATGCCCCAATTCTTGAGAATTGGCTGGATGCCAGTGGCTTCTTGCCATCTCCCTAGTTTTCGCTTTCTCTCAGTAACCCACCCAAAAAGTTCCACTCCACTAGGAAGGTACTTGCTGGAGTTCCAGCAGCTGTGTTATCAGTAGACCCGATATCGGATGGCATGGCATGTGCTAGTGTGCAGAGAAAAGTGACTGCTGTCCATCGCCTTCGATGGGTATTTTGTGTTTTTAGTGGAGCTTCTGGCACTCGGTCTTGCTGCTGAATGAATCCTTGATTTTCGGGGCATGAATTTTAACATCTTTAGTGATTCCATGAGTGCCCTGGACTCCTCGGCGACATACAACCCATAGAACCCCTTTACACCAAATCTAAGCGCTGCTGTACCACTTGTCCAGCTAGCGGAAAACTGAGATTTTCTGTTGGATCTCAGTCCATGTCGGAATGGCTGGGAATGAGCACGCTGATGCTGCGAAACTGGTCCGTTCTGGTCCTCTAGGTAGGGATCTGAGGTTTGTCCCCGCAGTACGTCTAAGATTGCTAGCTGCTTGGGAAGCCTTGTGAGATAAACAAGACAGCAATAAGTAGCTGGGCATAAAAGGCACTGTCCAGTAATGGCTTTTCAAGAATAGGTGGTGTCAGCCCGTTTGCCTGTTGTTCACACCAACCTTACTCATTGCTTCTTTCAGGGGGGATGTCCCTCCTGAAAGTTATTGGTGTCGCCAGCCTCACACGGTTCGTCACTTTCTTGTTAATTGTCACCAACTTCGTGTTCGTCACCGTTTTTACCTTCCATGGGACATAGTGTGCCAATTGGGTGATGATTCTGGTGTACTGTATAAAACCGGCCATATACGGGTGGCTCCCATAGTACTTTCCTATCATTGATGTTCTTAAATTAAATAAGTCTGTAAGAAAAGAAAAGTCAGATAAAATATGCTTGACTTGACTTTGCATGAGGCCCATCCGTGGTACTGGGATTTGCATGGAAAATGTATTTCGTGCTGGGATTTCGTGGGAAAAGGATAGGGCTTACAGCTCGCCCCTGTATTCACCATTTCTGTAAAGGAATATGTGTCAGTATAAATAAATTTGGACAAATTTTTGCTATGCTTTTAATTTAAACTAAACCTGAAGACGGAGTAGATAGATTCCGAAACGTTGTTTTGTTTTATTTGTGCACTTGTAGACTTTTTTTTTTAATTATCACACTCTGGTGCTTACTATTTGCAAATAAATGTTGTCAAGCAGGAGGGGACAACTGGTGTATGACAGTTTTGAAAAAGGAGGAGGGAAGAGTCGCATAATTTGTGAACACATCTAATTTTATGTCTAATTTTTTTATGTAAATTTTTTCTTTAATATTGCAACGGATTGAACACATAGGTGTTCAACGGAGTCCCACGATGTTAACCCGTTACCCACCACTTTAATTTTATATCTGCTGTATATTTCCACAAAAGTAGGGCTAACCTGGACTATCTGCAGTCTATTTC
>JAHWFP010138758.1:58836-88948 GCA_023313725.1 Lithobius niger
CTATCTGCAGTCTATTTCCACAAAAGTAGGGCTAACCTGGACTATCTCCAGTCTATCTTCACAAAACTAGGGGTGACCTGGACGGGACTCGAACTAGCAACTTGGTAGAGCTCTTTTAGCTTCAGATATACGCCTCTACCAACTGAACCACAGCCGTCTCTAGAGTCTGCTTGTTGTCGTTTATCCATTGTTGCCCATCTCGTGCATAATGCTTAAACTTTGGTCTTGTCAGTGACGAGTTGGGCTCGTCTGTGGCAGTTAAGGGTTTAATACGGATGTTTCTTTATATTTGCATTGCATTCAACATCTAACAAATTATTATGGAATATATAAATTATTGGAGATAAATTTGAAAAATCTTCGCCGCACATTTAAGTTGTGTGTACTTACTCGAAAACGAGTCCGTTATTGGACTTGAAACGTCGTGAACTGTAAATTTTACGTGAACTTAATGGCTATTGAATTTACACATTACTACTTAAAGTGATTTTTAATTACATTTTAAGAAACTGTATATATCGTAAATTTATAAAAACAAACCGAAAGAAAGTCAAGGTCTTGTAATAAAAACAATTAGCAGTTCATAATGCAAAAGATTTTTTCAATGTCTATTTAAAATTCAAATTCCTATTAAAACGGAGTATTGTTTGACATGGAAAAAAATTATTAAAATGGCATTATTTGGATGAAGTTTCTGGTTGTGCAATGGACAAAGAAACTGAAACTGAAATTCGTTACATTTATGTCGGAATATACGCGTGCTCTTGATGACTCAGATGAATTGTCCGGGCTAGCAGAGCGTGCGTTCCGATACTCACGGCCACTGCTAAGCATTTAATACCCAGTAGTAGTTACGAAATCGATTAGCAGACAGCGCAACACTAGAGGCCAAATGGATCGTTTGGGATGAGTGGTTAAACTCAAGCAGATTTGGTAACTTTCTGACATTTTTTAATCACCGTCATGAAGTATCGGGAAGTGGAGCATTAAAAGCACATTCCCTTGGTGCGTCATCACATCTCAGGTCACACAAAGTTTGATTGCTAAATTTTAGCGTTTACCTCGTCTCGTCGCCACGTCCGTTTTGATCATTCACAATGCGTACCGTCAAAATGTACGAAAGTCGTTCATGCTTCGTATAAGCAGACGAAAAAAGTATCAGGTGAAAACGCCGAGCATCCTCGGTCCAGATCTGAGATAGCAAAAAGTCTAAACAGTCATTGTCCCAACTGGACGTCTTTAAGCGTACAAAATGGCGGCTTTTTTAACTTGCGACTATCTCAGTTTAACGAAAAAGTTAAGAAGACCAACTAGAAAGTGTATGACGCAACATAGGGGCTCGCTTTCGCTCCCCAGGAAAAAGGTCTACAGTGCGTATTACAATCCTTAAGCTCTACGATACAATGCTGCTCTTCACCAAAGTGAATTGTTGACTTCTCGATTGTTACACGAACTTGATTGCTATACCAGGAATACCTACAGTACTGGCCGGATCTTGAATGAAAAAAAACATTACGAGACTGGGTTGGCAATATGGCCGCTGAAAGTGCCGCTGATGCGATTTAGTTGACGCATTTTGTCAACCGAGGGCGACACCCTCCATACAAACTGCCAACGAACTTGTTCCTTTTTTTTTTTGCAAACGCAGTGAAATAGCTTAACTGTGGCTGAGTGATATTTTTAAACACCATTTAAAAATACTCTTATAAATAATAAAACATATGCCACCAAAATCTACGTAAAAATTTAAATTATTATTTCTAAAATCGCCACTAGCCGGCAATAGATGTCGCGTCGCACCGTACAAAGTTGCTACCTCGAAGAACAGACCTCGACGGAATGAACCAGACGTGGCGGCCATTTTGTCTACCCCCTAATATCGTTGTAGAGCGGGCCAGTTAATTTACTGGCCATGGCTATATTATCAAAAGTCTAGACACACGTTAGTCTTCATTTAATAAACACAACCAACAAAATTTACCCACGCTGCTGGAGCAAGCCCCAACTGCACAGCTAAGATGAGGGAGGGAAAAAGGAGAGGAAGGGACACAGCGAATATTCCTCCCACAATTTATCTTAAAAACACGCAAACTAAGAAAAAGAAAAAGATAAACACCATAATAGAAACTTCTGGAAAGAAAGATCGGCTTAACGAAAAAATGTGATCTATTAATAGGAAGATAAAAAAAACGTCAATTTACCAGTGCCACTTGATTAAAATTGGTTTTTATTGCGTTTCGAAAGTATGCATTACCTTATTTTGAGCATTCTCCTTCTCCGAATGCCTTTTGATCTAGAGATTACAGCTCTTTAACGTTCCAGCACCACAACCCACTACACATTGTTGTGCGCATCCCTCCTCTGTATAAAGCACCGTGGTGCGCCTTGCATCACCTTTTATTTCTCTGTAATGCCAGTGGCGAACAGACGGGAGGCAGGGTGGGAAACAGGTAATGGATATTGTCGACACGCAATAAAAATTAGTTTTAACCAGGTGGCCCTGGTAAATTGATGTTTTTAGCTACTTATCAAAAAAATACATTACCTTATTTTTAGAATTCCACAAACGTGATCAAAGGAGGCGGGCGCCACATGACAAACACCCTGAAGTCGCAGGCGGGTTCCCAGAAAAAAAAACTTCACCATCGGTTAAGAATGAAAGAAATCAACTTGAACGTGATGAAAGGATCACCGAATGGCTCAAGGGGTTACAAAATTCACCGCAACAAAGGAGCCCATGTGGCAATGCCCCTCCACCTGGGATGACATATTCCGAAGGTAGCGGGACGAGATGACTAAGGGATATCGCCAGACTGTAGGCGACTTCAATGATGACAGTAATGGGAACATTGCTTTGGTGGGCCCAAGATATGGAAATGGTCTGAAGTTCATGGGCAGTGATCCGAATGTCGTGCTTAGAGCAGTCAACATCAAGGGCCTGGTAGGCCTGGAGAGTGACGGACGTTATCGTTATCCAGGTGGCGTTCATTCGTGCCAATGTTACACCATTTTATTGGTGAAAGGTATGAAAAGCTGGGAGCGACCGATGCGAATAAGTTTGGCCTTCTTGAGTGAGAAACGGAGGGCTCAGACGGGACAAAGGGAGCGTTCCGATTCGTCCCCAAAGATGTAAGACAGAGCTGGGACGATGAAGGGGTGAGAACATTCATGGGGCTTCTGTCTTGGCCTGGAAGGAGGTGCGAGGAGTTACGGTTAGAGCCCCCGATAATCACCAAAAAAATAAACAGTCAGCTGGGGTGGCCGACAAGGCCTGAAGTTCGCTACAACGGAGACTGGCAGCTAGAGATAGGAGAAATACTGTTTTCCGGGTGAGGTGGCTGAGGTAGTAGGAAGCAAGAGGCTCGTAAGGTGCAGATGGGTAGCAGTGCTGTGAGGACGATGGATAAGTCCCAATCTGGGAAGAAGCGTCTGGTGATGGTTCGTTCTATTTCAAAGTATTTGAGAAGGGCAGAATACAAAAATCATCGAGTAGTTCGAGGCTGTCAGCTGCACAAAATATGGTGTTGAGGGTTGACCGATAGGCTAAAATAGGAAGGTGATGTAGGAGTGTAAAGGGGGACAGCGGCAGCATTGTCGATGTGTACTTGAACTACTTTTCCCGTGACTTGAGTACGAAAATGGTGGAGGCCTAACAGAACGGCCCGGAGTTCCAACACGTTGATGTGGGCCTGGTCGCATGGGGACCATCTACCGGAGATTACGTTGTTGTTGATGTGGGCTCCCTATTCGGAGGGGGAGGCGTCTGTCTGAAGGTGCAGGTATGGGATTAGTTTGTGGAGAGGTACCTTTTGAGTTAAGGTAGGAAGCTTCAACCACCTAAGCAGAGTTTTGGAAAGGAAGGAGGGAGGCACAGGGAGTGACTGAGTCGTGCATGGTCAAAGAAAGGAGTCTGGCCATTCTGCTATGCGAAAAAGATGGAGAGGTCGCATCATCTACCTTCAATAAGGAACCAGGTCAGCGAAAGATTTCAGTGTGCCGATGAGAGAATTTAGTTGTGGTAATGTGTACGTTCGGAGGCAGACGAAGTCCTAATTTTTTAAGTAGGTTTGATATTCTGTCTCGGGATGGCATTGCTGTTGGTGTGATGAGGTCGAAGAAGACACCGAGAAAGGTGAATTATTGGAAAGGGGTGAGGTGAGACTTGGGGAGATTGATACTGACCCCAGGTTATAAAGTAACCGGATGGAAAAGTCGAGATTGTGGAATAAATTCTGTTTGTCGTGGTATGGAATGACCCAGTCGTCCATGTAGGAACTTGCCCTTATCTGATTCTGATGGAGTGTTGCTAACACTGGTTCGAGGACGGCAGTAAAAATTCGAAGTGCTGCATTGAGGCCAAATGGAAGGCAAAGGAACTCGTAGATTGTGCCTGCATAGATAGATCGGAATAGATGCCAGACAGACACACGTAGGGGGATGTGTAAATAGTCATTTGAGACATCGATGGAAATCGTCCAATCCCGCAGGGAAAAGGTTTGGCAGATGGTGCCGACAGTTTCCATTTTGAAATGATTGTTGCGAATAAATCGGTTGAAAGGTTTGAGGTTGAAAATTATGCTGAAATCGCCCGTCTCCTTTGGACAAAGAAAGATGGGCTGTAAAAACCTGACCTGTCCGGATTGAAACAGGGCCTGATTGCCTCCTTGATGAGGAGGGTGTGAATTTCTTCTGACAGTTGACTGGAAACGAAGGTGGTCGAGGACCAAGGGAGGTTGGAGTGGTCGCGAATGATGAAAAGGATGAATGCATCGGAAGTGATTATTTGCCAGGCCAACAGGTAATGCTGAAAACGGCCGTCGACCGGATGGGTCGAAAGGTAATTGTCAGCGTCTTGAGCACTGTTGTGAACAAGAGCCTGGTGAAG
Source organism: Lithobius niger (assembly GCA_023313725.1). Taxonomy (NCBI): domain Eukaryota; kingdom Metazoa; phylum Arthropoda; class Chilopoda; order Lithobiomorpha; family Lithobiidae; genus Lithobius; species Lithobius niger. The sequence continues at coordinate 63,722 of JAHWFP010138758.1, forward strand.
AGTATTGTCCGCGTCTGTCAGGAGTTTCACTATGACTGTAAGGACGGCCCCTGCCACGATCAGAGACGGAGGAGCGAAAGGGCGTATGATCGTGTCGGGGAGGCGATGGAGAACGGGCATTAGTAGTGGATGGAGCCGAGTGGATGGAGCCTTAGTGTCCAAACGGAAGGTGCACGAAGAGGATTTCTTGGGAAAGCATGGATGCTTGGGCCGGAAAGGTTTCAGCTTGCGAGAGATGTCCAGGTGAGGAGCGAGCTTCGAAATAAGTACTCGGAACAACATATCGGTTTCATGAATAGGTTGGTTGCAGAGGTCGTGGCATATGCAGTAATTGAGGTTCGCAGCAGTGTTCAAGGCTACTTCTTGGAGAAGAAGGCTCGAATTAAAACGAGCTTTGGTAAACCAATTCATAGAATGGTATGTTGCAAAGCTGCAAACACTTGGCTAATGAGGAAGGCTACATATTTCGTTGCGAACGGAGGATGGTCAGTGGAAAGTTTTGGTGGGCACATTGTGGACGACCATTGGCGGACATATTAGCTGGCATATTGAGGACGTTCACTTAGGAGGCAGCCCGGAGGCCGAGATGTAAAAGGTGGTTGTTGTCACGTAGGACTGAAACCGGAAAGGATATACGGCGAGGAATGAAAAAGGCTGTGCCAACGTCAAGTTTAAAGTCAATTGTAAGGAATTCTGTTTGGGGATAGGTATCAAAATTTCTAGGGTGTGCAGACCCGTTATGTACCGTAGGTCTGAAGAAACTAGTTTCATGACCAGGACGAGGAGGAGGAGTGCCTTTATCCAATTTAAGGGGTTCAACTTTCCCCAAGAAGAGGCCGCCAGTGCGCAGTAGCATTGTAAGCAAGGTAGTAGACTGTCCGAGGACGGTCGGTTGATGGAGAAGGCGGTTATGAAGGCCGAAACTGAAGTCTGTAGAGTCATACAGGCCGCGGTTTTTAAAAGGAGCGTCAAAAGGAGCAGAAGCATGTTTTTAAAGAAAGAATCCGGAATTATGTCTTCTACCGATTTTAGTAGATCAGGTAAGGTTATTTCAGACGGATCAGGGTCCTCCAGAAATGGAGCTTCAAAATGAACAAGTCTTGAAGAGAAATCGCCGGAAGAGGCAGAATGATGATGCTCCTGATTAGGGGATGCAGAGTCGTCCGGGTCATGGACGAGGATGAGACAATCCAACGGCAGAGTGACAAGGGAAGTGGAATGCGGAGTGGTACGTGGAGTGGAAGGACCTGGAAGATCTAAGGCGGGCAGTGGATGCTTAGAAACTGAGGCAGTTAGACAGTCGTGAATGTATTGTGAAACAAGTGGAGGTGAGGCCTATCATTTTTATATAAAGGACCGGAGAACAGAGTTCATCAATTCGTGGACTCGTTCCCTGGACAGCTCGTCCGTAGGAGACTCCACATACATGGATGGTGCAGAAGATCGTAAAGAGAGGTCTAAAAAGCCGCTGGGTGGTTAGGCTTGTTTTCGTTTGTCCGACAGGCGTCGAGGCTTTATTTGAAGCTTCAGCCAGGCAAAGACCACCTTGGCCTGAAGAAGGTCCGCTTAAAGAGAAGAAAGACTTGGCGGAGCAGAGGCTTGTCCGCAAGGAATAGGGGACCTTGTGATTGTGGTGAGAGTGACTCGACTGGCCACGGATGAGCCGACAAACGAGGGACCTGCCAAAATTTCCAGCGATGAGGAGGCTACAAGACAGGGGGAACAAGGAACCGCAGATGGCAGGGTGAAGGCATCCAAAAGTAGAAGAAGTTCCAATGAGAGTTCGACCACAGAGGACGGCGGACTGGTCGTTTGAACAGTTGAACTGGTTGCGAGGACGTACCAAATTTTCACTCAATAATTAAGAAGGTATGGGTTGTGTCTTTCGTTAAAAGAAATGGCGTTGTGCATTCCTTCGCTTGATGCAAGCAAGGGTTAATTACTAGAAAGTGCTAGGTGTTGCCAGATTCTGGAGACTTTCAATCGGTGATAATGGCACTTTAAGCTAAGTTTGTTTCCTGTCCGAAACATTTATTCTTATGATTCAATTTAGTGATGACCGTGTAACATGATAGAGCACCGTTTAAATTACTGAAAATTAAATTAATAAAAATTGGATGGGGGGAAAGAGGGTGAAGGACGCCAGTAAACAAGAATCGACTACTCGTTAAGAATTTTCTTCCTGTCGAAAAACGTACTACGTGCCAATTTAGTGATGGCCACGTAACATGATACAGCTTGGATTAAATCAGTGAAAATTAAATCAATAAAAATTGTATGGAAGGAAGGGGGCTGAAGGACGCCAGTAAACAAAAACGACTATTCGTTAAGAAATGTTTTTTCCTTTCGAAAAACGTACTACGTGCCAATTTACTACTGGCCACGTAACATGATACAGCACGGATTAAAACACCGAAAATTAAATTATTGAAAATTGGAAAGGGGGAGGGAAGGCGCAATTAAACACAAGTCGAATACTCGTTAAGAAGTTTATTTCCTCTTCGAAAAAGTTATTCTTGTTTTTCAATTTAGTGATGACTGTGTTACATGATAGAGCACCGACTAAATTACTGAAAAATTAAATTACTAAAAATTGGTTGGGGGGGGGGTTGATGCGTCAGTAGATAGTCTACTACTCGTTAAGTTTTTTTTCTGTCCGAAACACTTACCTATTGTTATGCATAAATTGTGTGATGACACGTGGTGAAAGCTGCGCAGTACTTTCATTAATTTTAATACCTCGTAGCTTCAATACAACTCATACAAGAAGCTAATCAACTTTCTTTAGAAGCTACAAAATGAGGCAAATTATCAATGAATCGTAAAAAAATATCACAAAGACTTCGTTAGTGCCATATGTTGTTGGCTGTTGGTAGTTAGGAATCAGTCTAACGGTTGGTGTCATCTGAAAGAGAGTTTAGACAATCCACAGCTTGAATTACAGGTAAGGAATTTAACTTTCTGGAAAAAGAACGGTGTAGTATTTGAATAATTATTATATTTTGTATACAATTTTTAATAATACCTTGATGCACTGCATGCGCAATAGGATAAAGATAAGGATAAGGAATAAAAAATTACTACTTTTCGTTTTGATTGCATATGCATTAGATTATATCAAACTAGGTACCAGTCAAGGTTCCGTTCATGATCAACGTGGTGCTTTTTCATTCGCGTTAGGTCTAACTCTTAAAGCAACATCTGGACCTGAAAAGGCGCTGTCTACTACCCTGTTTTAAATTATGATCGATTACCCAACAATTTACCAGCTGTTGGAGTTTCTGAAATCAAACGCTGTGAAAATGATAAGGTGGTGTATTGACGGAATTTAGAATAAGTAAGATACTTACTTAATGTAAAGTAGAATATAGCCTGTCAAAGCCGTCACATACACATTTCGTCCAGGCGCACACGAACGGGCATCTTAGCGGTTTAATTATATAGATAGACAAGGTGTAATCGTAAATGAAATTTGGTACAAGTTAGGTATAAACTGCAATCTGTTAGCATAAGGATATTTCATAAATGTTGATAAGCAGGAGGTGACAATAATTGGCGTATGACAGTTTCGAAAAAGAAGTAGGGAAGAGTCGTGTAATTTGTGAAGTCACATAATTTTATGTTTAATTTTTTATGTGAAATGTGTTTTTCAAGATAGGTGTTTAATGCAGTCCCTTGATATTTCAATGGGTGTTTGATTATATCTGAAATGTATAATTTGTAATACTACAATACATTTATTTCCTAAAAAGAGTGACTAGTACTACATTTTCACGTATTTGGCATATTCACATGTCTATAAAATCGAAAACCGCAACTGCTGTACCGAGATGAAAAATCGAAGAGGGTAGATGATTCTGGTGCCAATTTCGTGGGGTATGCAGAGTTGTGATATAATCTGGGGTATGTTTGCAGAGTTGTGGCATAACGGGCTCAATTGGGGGGTAATATTTGATAGCATGATAGCATTTTGGGTGCTCCGTATTTAAATTTTGCACGATCTGCAATGCGTTAGGCAAATTGTAATGATCACGTTTGAGACATAAAAAGAACTGAAATCTGAAAGAACTGAAGTGGTCATAGTGGCTGAGCGGTGAGAGAGCTCAGCCTGGTCGCTGGTGGTTTGCGGAACTGGTCGAACCCCTGGAAAGGGGATCTTGGCAAAGTCCCCTCCAGGCCTGCCGGCCAGGATAGTAATGATAGGCTACGATGCCCTTACGATAATCGGAGCTTTCCTGGTTCAACTCCACGGGTGGCTATTTTAGTGCCTGTTTCTGCCATTTTCTGGCTTCCAGTGAGCCATTTGCAAGAAATTATCAAGCAAATTTTGGTAATTTTTTTTTATTCAGTCATTCTACAGGATGGCAGGTTTAGGAAAAACTTAATTGTCACTAAATCATATTTTTTTAGAGATTGTCTTTGAGATTAAATTAATCGAGTTCAGTTTATACTTTTAGGCTATAATGAATGACGATGAGGTGCGGCGTGCCCCGTGCCAAACAGAAATTTTATTTTAAATGGACTAGCGAAAGGTGAAAAATAGTCAAATGCTTTTCTCAGTTTTATCCCAGAAAGACCAGGCCTAGAGGCATTATCGCCAAAAAAGTTCACATTTTAACGCAGCAACATGCTTATAAAAAATAAAACGTCGAAAGATGAAACCTTTTACTCAGTTTTGTCTGAAACAACTGGAAGTATTATTGGAGAAAAGTTTCTACATTTGAAATCTACATACTCCATTTTCGTTTTTTTCTCCCTTGATTTAGGAAATCTTAGGATTGTTTTTGCCCTCAATTTCGCCACAGTCTCGTGCTTGTAGGAAACATAACTTAATAATTATCTCACCTCCAAAGTCTCGTGGCTCGTAAGAGAACTGCAGAGAAGCGACCAGAAACTATTTGGGGCAGCGTTTCAGTTACCCACATGCTACACAGAAGTGTAGCGAAACTAATAAAAAAAATAAACCGCATCATAACCTTTACTTTCAAACTGAGCGAATGATGATGATAATTAACCAGTATTCATGGAAACGTGAATTTGCTGTGAAAATTTAGCCGATTTTGCAACTCGGCAACTCGAACATGTCAACTCCTTGTCGTCTCGGGGAAAGCTCCCCGATCCTACTCTACCACCTACAAAGTTAATTTTGGTGTATAGCAACATCTCATAGGTAGCTAGTTAGTTTGAAATTTAGTAAAAGCTAGTTAGTCGTTTTGGCTAGTTAGTTAGCTCTAGCTAGTTTGTCAGTTCTAGCTAGTTTGTCAGCTCTAGCTAGTTAGTTGCAGCTCTAGCTAATTAGTCTACTTAGTTAACTTATTAACTGGCTAACGAGCTAGCTGACTATACACCACAATGAACTTTGTAGGTGGTGGTGTGTTTCCTGAAAATAACATCACTGAACACTACTGCCATGGAAAATAGCGTTCAGAAAAATTCGGCTCGGATCGGCAAGTTAAATTACTAATATAAAGATCAAAAAACACAAATCAACAGCAAAATTCTCGGAACAACAATTTTTTACGGCGGTATATGATGGGACCAGGACTGTTTTTGGTGAGTTAAGATTTGGTTAAGCGGGAATTGATGAAACGGTGTGTTTCCTCGTGAGTATGAGATTTGCTTGTGCTCCCAATGCACGTCATACCTTATTGCCACATAAGCACAATGAAATTTTAAATAAAATATTTTTTTTTTCAATAAATATTTTTTTTCCTGGTGAGAAAATCGACCTAAAGGCGATTTTTTTAATATTTAAAACCTCCTGAAAGTACATGTTTTGGTTTTAAATTTGATGGTTCGGTTATAAATATGTGAGATTTTAATGATTTATTTTGAAATTTTCAAATCTATTTCAATTCTTCATCAATTGTAGTGTGCAAATGTATAATAAAATTATAATTTACGACAGTGGATCAGAATAATTTGCTAGTAGTGCATAGGAACTGCAAATCAAAGCCTCCTTAATTTTTGGAAGGCTCTGTGAATGGAACTGCTGAAATTCACCGTAAAATTTAACTGTTTTTTTTTAAGTCGGTTCAGTTTGAGTGACAGCAGTTTCAAGTACATTTTATTTGTTTTATTTATTTTTTACTATTCAGTTATGGTGCAGTTCGAATACTCGACAAACAAAAAATACTAGAACAGGAACAATGAAATTTAGGCCATTCGTTTTTGAGGCTTCTCTCTAAAACAGCAGAGAAGATGATTTTCTATTTACTTATACCGCAAAAATTTTTGTGCTAAAAAAACTAATTAACCCTATTTGGTGTACAGTGACTCATTTCCAAAATGTATTTTTTTTCCGGTTTCCTAGAACATAATGCGCATTATGCCAACGTGGTATTTAACGGTGGCCATCATAAGTCTTTTTGCCTTAGAAGTTAGACTGGAATCACGTATGTATACCAACCTGTCTATTAAGTAATTATTACACCACCCCTGGCGAACTGTATCGGATTTATTCCCCGATGGTCAATACCTCCCACACGGCCATTCTGCGAGCACTGTGTGGCTGAGACACCATCGAGACGTACATCGAGTTGATTGACCATGTAGGGGATATCTTCCATCGGACACAGTTTGCTCCTGGGGGGGGGGGGATATAACTAACTTTTCGCACGGTCCCTAACTTTCGAAATGGAAAATAAAATTGTTGGGGTATATAGAAAATTTACATTTTGCATATTTGGAAATATTTTTGGAAATATTTACAGAAACATTCTGTCATCATGTTTACATTATTTTGTATTAATGCAGTCAGGTTTGCAACCGATACCATTTGAGCGGGGGGGGGGGGGGTTTCTTTAAAAAAACGTGTCTCCTAACGGTGTAGGAGAAACGCTTTTTTTATTCGATGGCCTGATGCCCATTATCGTGTTGTGCTTCACGTAAACTTCATCATGTAAAGATTACGTCGTTCACCTCACATTAACGTCATGTGACATCACCCCACTTTACTGTGAATGACATCCATATCACCACATTTTAGTGTGGTTGTATATCCCATACCACTACAATAAATGTGGTGATATGAATATCACGCACTGAAAAGTGAGCAATGTGCTCATATGGGATATATCGCTGATGGTTTTTAGCATTGTGTGAGTTACGGACCATGCGAAACATAGTAATAATAATAATAATAATGATAATAATAATAATAATAATAATAATAATTAAATGGAATACATGCTATGTCCGGTGGGCCAACCGGAAGTGCAGTTGTATGATATGACGTTTTAGTGCGTTCCTCCTTCCCGTCCCACCAATGGATGCTGGGTGACACGTCAGGTCACTGTTTGCTATGTTTTAATTTTATGGAAAACCTGATGGCAGACAGGTAAAATTCCGTAACGTCGTTTTGTTTGACTCGTGCACTTAAAGGTATTTAAAAAAATTCATCTACGATGCAATAGCGGACACTCGTTTAAATATAAATTTTCTTCTTTAAAATGAGTTTTAATACGTCTAACCCAACCCACCTACCTTTAAACACGATGTAACGCACCATCGAAAACCTGTTGACGGAATAGGTAAAATTCAGAAACGTCGTTTTGTTTGACTTGTGCACTTAAAGGCTTTTTTAAAAATTCATCTCTCTCAGATGCTTCTTGTTTGCGGCGATTGCATCGTGGTATAGTACTTAATGTAAAAGGGATAGGGACGTGATGCGTAAGTATATTTCAGATGTATTTTTTTAAAAAGCCAACACTGCGTCGTAATACAGTAAATGGTGTGAAAGGGAGGAGGAGTGGGTAGAAATCCGTAGCAGTATCGGTAATTGGGAATCGGTGTCCGTGTGAGGTAAATGTGTATAACTGTACATTGAATGGTTTAGCTCTTCGAATAAACTGCCTTTCGTTATATCGGAACTAGCTGAAATGTTTAGTGAAGATACAAGCCCGGAGAGATTGTTTCAACTATTTATTAGAATCGAATTATATAATTTAATGGCTTTACTCTAAAAATAACATTTCTAGTGATTGTCGGGTGCGTGAGCGCATACATGTTGAACAAAACTACTTTTATGTGTAAATGTCACATCACAGATGCTACATTTGTAAGAATATTGCCCTGTACGGCTTTTGAACGTTCTGCCAAATAACATTGTTGTGTAAATGAATTATCGGAGATCACACACTTGTAGGTTTTTCTCCAGTAAGAGTTTGCTCATACTTCAGTAAAACGAACATACATATAGTATGTCTTGCTTCTTCAGGCCAATTTTAATACCCCTTCCCCAACGCCACATTTTGTAACACCTACTTATGAGTAGGTGTGACAAAATGTGGCATGGGAGAAGGGAGGATCAAAATTTGCCTGAAATAGCGTAGTAAAATGTATCGTACCACGACATAAAGGTGGTGATACTGAACGTACCTAACCATGCTGTAATTGTGGCAGGTCTACTATTCTGGTTTCGGTTCACTGTTTTAAAGGTATGGGGAATTATGGTCTGTGGTTATAAGGGGTCCGTGGGTCGTCGGTTTTGATTCTCGATTTAGGCAATGATCTGTGTATGTATTGAATCTGGATGGAACGGGTGTAAAAGATCAGGGCGAGACCAATGAAGAACGATAATAAACCGGACTGGCCTAAGAAAAAATGGCGGATTCATTGCATCGATGTGTGGTACATCTATTTTATAGGTATGTGGGTTGGGATAGACGTATTAAAACGCATTTTTAGGAAGAAAATATATATTTAAACAAGTTTCCTCTATTGCATCGCACACGAATTTTTTTTTAAAAAGCCTTTAAGTGCACAAGTAAAAAAAAAAGATGTTTCGGAATTTTACTTATTCCATTATTAGGTTTTCGATAAAATCAAAACATAGCAATTACTGCCGTATCACCCAGCATCAATGGTGGTTTAAAAGAAAAACGTATACCATTAAAAGAGAAGACCACACATATTCCCTTTCAAGAGAGGCAAATACAGGAGGTGAAGCAGTGCTCCCTACCCTTCCTCTTGAAAACTCACGCAAAAACAGTGTTGAGCTAAGGAGGGCTTGACTCAACGTCCAACTTAAAATTAGATCTGTAGGCCGTGATCCTATCTCGCATACAGAGACGGGATCACGTCGAGTTAAATTCTTTAGTTCAACACTAGTTTCCGACAGGAACATCACCCAATAAGCTATTTACAGGGCACGCCCCTTCACTTGATAAAGTCCAAATTTTGTTTACTGAAAAAAAAAACACCAGGGCCAGAATCAATCTCGAATCCTTAGTTATTTCAACACATCAACCACCAGAGCATAACCGTCTAGTTCCTGATAATAAATATATTAAAGAATAATTTCCAATAATTGAAACACTAAAACTTAATATATATGCAATAAAAGAGACGTGAGAATAATACGCAACAGCAGCCCCTAGCAACGTAGACTTGACGTGAGGACCACGTGTTACTAAAATCTGCATGACCCATGTCTTTCTTGCTGTGGTATCCAAGACGAAGGGCAGGGCTCACTGCTTCGCCTCCTGCATTCGCCTTTTTGGAAAGGAAATATGTGTGGGGTTCCTTTTTTAATTGTATGTATTTTTCTTTTAAACCACCATTTATGCTGGGTGACACGGCAGTAGTTGCTATGTTTTAATTTTATCGAAAACCTGAGGTGCTTCTTGTTTGCAGCGATTGCATCGTCGTATGGTACTTAATGTTGAAGGGATAGGAACGTGATGTGAAAGTTTATTTCAGATGTATTCAAAGAAGGCCTACACTGAGTCGCAGTACAGTACATGGTGTGAAGGATAGGTGAGGTGGGTAAGAATTGGTATCGGTATCGGTAATTGATAATCGGTGTCAGTCTAATACCATTACATCGTGGTACGGTATATAGATTATTAGCCAACGATTCAATGGTGGTAAGGTAGGCAGAAATAGCAAGGCCGTATATTAAGATAGTGACTGAAATAAAAAAGACTAGAGCCGGAGTCCTTAAATCAGCATAATAAATATTTACAGCACTTCAGGGCAAGCAGTTTTTTAAAAGGAGATTCTAATTGGAACATTTATATGCATAACATGCTAGCCTAAGTAGGCAACTTAAAGGCTAAAGAATGAAAGGATATGCTTTGACATCAAAGTTTTTTTTTTATTTAGGGTTCTACTTGCCTTCGAAAATACAGATTACCTGTAAATTTTAGCATTATATTTCTGAATGTAGTTATCCCTAGAGAACTTGAGTTGTTTAGATCCAACCAGCCACCTAAACCCAGTGCGCGTGCGCGTCCCTCTCCGACGCTACAGTTCCAAAAGGGCCGCCATCTTTTTTTCTCTAGTGTTGCGCTGCGAACACGTGCATTGTGGTATCCCTCCACCAAAAGAGGAGATTTCACTGCCACGATGTATAAAGTCAAGGCCACAGAAAAAGTACCTCATCTGGCTGACTCTTCGGCTACTGACCCTGACGCTATTGTTTATTCGCCGCCCGCCCCACAGGGCAAGTCGGGTTCTTCGACTGTCTTCCGCATTTTAAATCGTTATTCTCTGATACGTTCTTCATCATCGGTATCTTCACAAGAGGCAGCCCTCTCTCCCACCAAAAGCCGATCGCCTTCTGTGCAAGATCCCATTCATCACGGCCTTTCGGTGCCCTTTTCCGCTAGTCCTTCAGGACTGCATTCAACACAGCAAACACTTTTCCGCTCCCTTGTGGACAAGCCACCGCTACTGCTGATTCCGGTTCCCTTCAACATGTACTCCAGCGGATACAGGAAGCTTATTCAAAGGTGTAGCTTAAAGTAAAAACACGAAATTCATTCAAGAAATCTAAACGGTATCATTTTGAGGCCTCCTTGGTCCTATCTTTTCACTCACCGTGGCTTGCAGCATCTTCGGACCAGCCCTTATCGAAAGCAAAAATCAATACACTCATTACGAGGGCGAGGCGTGATTTCAACTCTTGCCTGTCGCACTACCCCTGCTGACTGGATCGACGCTACCCATGGACATCAATGGCGATCTTCCACTGTCGCTTAGGCAAAAAAATGTCGTCATTCACCGTCGGCTTCCGAAAGCCAATTTTGGTCATCGAAAGTGGCCGTTTTTGCCACGACTGTGCTCGCTTTTTTTGCCACGAATGTGCTCGCTGATCCAATAGCCCCTTTTGGACACGGTCACGACAGCAGCCATCGCTGCTGCCTCAACAGCATCCAGGACAGCGACGCTGAATTGACGTTGTCTTGCCGGCTTTCAGCATACTACTGGTCGGTGCCTTTACAGCACGGCAGCAACAGGACCGTTCTCGTTACCAACCATCGTCCACCTTTCGGGAACATTTCTCAACGTCGTCTATTTGCAAAACGTTTGATGATGACCGATCTCGCCATGCGCATTTCGATGACAGCTTCCGTGAAATTGAGGACCCATCTGGGATTCTTCTTTCGGATTTATTAAATACTGTAGAAGACATTGTTTCTGATTGTTTTTTGTACAAGCCATCTCAAACGGAAGAGTCTCCCATTAAGAACAGAGTCTTGTCAATGGGATTCGACTTCGGCCTTCATGACCGCAACCCTAAAAAACATGCTTCTTTACGACAATCAACTATGCTTTTATCAACACTTTTATGCAACGGTGGTTAACTGCTGGGTAAAGGCGAGCCCCTGGAATTGGATTAGGACGTCCCCTTCCAAGGCCTGGCCGCGAAAATTGGTTTTTCAAACCGCTAGGTGACGGATCTGCTAACCCAAAGTACTTCGACACTTACACACGCTCTGAATTTTTGACTCTTGAAGCGAATGTGGATTTCGGCATGGCTCTACAAATACCAAAGAAGGTTGAAGCTCCGTCTTCAGTTTTAAAAGACAACGGTAAAATCCTATGCCTTGGTTTACGTGCGGCTTCTTAAGGTGATGTCCTGAACACTGCTGCTAACGCTCTTTGTGAGAAACTTTCTCACGAACCAAACGAACCTGAATCCAAACGCCTAACCTTTTAACCATCAAAGCCTCCAAAACGCTGTTTCGCACTTTCCATTCAATGAACTGGCTCATGAAGGCACTTTTTAATTCAACCCTTCTCCTTCGGGATATGGCTCTCAGCTCTGCTATGAATCTGAACGACTCAACAAAGTTTGAATTAAGAAACCAACTAATTCAGAGTCTGACACGTTTTTCAGGGGATTAATCCCAAATCTAACCCCTCACTTGGACATTCCTAGAAAGCACAATGTTGTCAAGCAACAGCAGGCAAAGCTATTCTACAAACAACAAAAGCCCTTTTCAAAACAAGGCAACAAGGACAATTGGAGCAAAGAGTGGAACAACTCCAACAACAAGGACTACAAGTACAATCGCAACATGAATTACGACCAGTCATTTCAAGGGAGACCTTCCAATCGAAGTGGAAGAAGAGGAAACAATAACAACCACAACTCAACCGCTGATCCCCGTAGTCGCTACTCCTCACCTGGCTCTAGGGGTAAACCATGCAACAATCAATGACGCGAATCGAGACATTCCAGTCTGAGGATGGCTCCGCCACCTCTCAGCCTGGCAGAAGATCACCTCAAACCCTCAAGTTCTCTCGCTCACTGAAGATGGGTTTTGGCCAAAATTCTAAACAAAACCACCTTTGGACTCTCCACTGCCTTTGCACCTAGCACCTTCTGTTTCCGACCATCTAACATTTGAAGTTCAAGAACTCCTTTCAAACTACGCCATCGCAGAAAGCAACAACCCCCTGCATCCAGGATTGTACATTGTTCATTTTCCAGCGACCAAAGAAAACCTTCGGAGAAGGTCTCATTTTGAACTTAAAACCTCTCAACACGGAGAATTCACACCTCAAGATGGAAACTCCAGAATCTATCCGTCAATCTCTAAAGCCAGGTGACTGGTTATTAGACGCGTTCCCTCTTCTTGCTTTCGCTTCATGTATGGCGGAAAAGTTTACAAATTCCTTTCCCTACCATTCGGCCTAAATGCCGCGCCGAGAATCTTCACTCTTGTTCTCAAGCCTATTTTGCGTCACTTACATCAAACACAGATTCCAGCAAGCGCGTACTTGGACGACTGGCTCTTGTAAGCACAATACTCAACTACCTCGTCAGCAACGAACAGCACTAAATGTTCTCTATCAGCTGCGCTTCGGCATGAACCTCGAAAAGTCAAGACTTATCCCAGCTCAAGCTTTCATCTTCCTAGGTATCCACTTCAACCTTGAATCTGCAAGAGTAATGCCCTCTTTGTCAAGATCCTTTCTCCGAAAGAACTCATATTCGTTGACAGAACTAAGTTGCCTGATAGGAAAAGTGGACTCAATGGCAAACTCGATTCCTTACAGAAGATGGATGCATCATTATCGCATTGACACCTGGGGAAGGTGTTCTCTACCAAGAAAATCCACACATCCCCTCGAGGATTCAGTTCCAACCGACACTTTCCTATGGTGGTTAAACATCGTGGTTCTTTCTCAATCGGTGCCTCTCCATGACCCGTCACCAGACATTCACATGATCACAGATGCCTCATTGGACGGTGGGGGTACTTACATTGCTCATCACGAAGTTTCAGACCTATGGTCCCCATCTGAGCCATATAAACGTTCTAGAGTTAAAAGCAGTCCTGAACGGCATTGACCACTTCCAGACGCTCATAACAGGGAAGATCATTCACCTACAATTAGACACCACCACGGCAATGGCTTATCTCCGAAAGGAAGAAGGAACGAGATCTATGAAGCTCCATGCAATCACTTCCAACATTTTTTGATTCTGCATTCAAATAAGTACAACGATACTGTCTCTGTGCATTTCAGGAAGCCGAAACATGATTGCAGACTCACTCTACCGACACCATCAGGTTCCCTCACGAGAATGGCAACCGAAGACCAACATCTGCGAATTTCTGTTTGACACTAGGGGCACAAGACCAGACTTCCCCACTTCTTCATCCTAGTTCCAAACGACAAAGATTGGGCAGTTCACGCACTAGCGCACCATTGGATGAACCTCTTCGGCTACCTCTTCCCAACGTAGCTACTATCTCAGATATTGGCGAAAATAGAATCAACTGAAGGCCTATTTCTTCTCATAAATCTGAAATGGCATCGGCAACATGGTTTCTTCAGTCCTTCAACCTTTTGATTGATGACCCGAGGGTCCAACACCAAATCCACGGACCTTCTATCACAGAAGAGGGGAAATCAGCTCCACCCGAACAACAGTGGTCTAAACCTACACAGGTGGCTAATATCGGCGAATGCCTCAAGAGACAGGAATACCTGAAGACCAAGCAATCCAAATGTCCAGTAAAGCAATCAAGAAATCCACCAATAAAAATCGATGGCAGCCACTGGAAGAAATGGTTTCGTTGGTGTTACTGGCGGCATGTTAATCCACTCAATACCCCTCTGCCCCAACTGCTAATTTTCTTCACTGACCTTTTTAATGAAGGACTTAAAGGATCCACAACACTAGTATACCGTTCAGCCTTAAACACTGTTTGCAAAGCGTCGGGTAAAACAGATCTCCTTGAAGACTTTCTTATATCTACTCTCATAAAATCATGTGAAGTTGAAAGGCCAAGAAGACGCCGTGTCTTCCCAGACTGGGATCTGGCTATTGTATTAAGTTCCTTATTGAAGCCACTTTACGAACCTCTTTCAAACTGTAGCCTTCGTCATCTAACAAGCAAAACAGCTTTTCTTTTCATGCTCGCTTTAAGTTTACATTGCAGCGAAATTCAAGCACTCTCAATGGACCCATCTTATTGCTTCTTCTCATATAACTTGGAAGCCTTTCACCTTACACCCAGACCCAGAGACTCTTTTCATGCCAAGACTCAAAAACCTTCTATGCCTTACCAAACCATCACCATACCAGCGCCTTCCTCAGTGGTTGACAACGAACCCAAATGTTTCCTATGTCCAATTAGAGTACTACATTTGTACATCAAGACAACAGAGACCAACGAAATCTGCAAGGAGCACAAATCAATTGTTCATACCCTTCAAATGGAAGTTTGGTAAAAACAACCGCAACGACAATAACATCAGAGTCAGAGCTGATGCGCTCCATGCCATTTCATCTCATGGGCATTCCACAACGACATCGCCATGCAAGAAATCCTCAGAGCAACCTCATGGAAGTACCAGTCCATCTTAACAAGCTACTACCTCTGGGATATCACAAACTAAGCTGATGGACTTTGCCGTCTGAGACCCATCGTCGCAACCAGATGTGTCATCAACCCCTCTTAAGCACTAAAAAGAAGAAGCAAGACCAACGGGCCTTTTAAGGGCCACCACATGCAGAAAAGAGATACACATTCACTGTTTTCGTTTTTTTTTTTTAAATAAAGTGCAAAGTTTAAAACTTTTTTGGGGAACCAGTTGTTAGCCCTAGGGTACTCGTCTGGTGGTGCCCACTGCCGTTTGGACAAGATCTTCTATAAATGGTAAATTCACAGGTAATTTATATGTCGGAAGGCAAGTAGAAAAGAAAATTAATGGCCTGTCTAAATTTTGGTTCTACCGCCTAAAGAAAATATACATTACCTGATTCCACCCTTCCACCCCTGTTCAGTCACCACCACGACATACTGAGAGGAAAGAAAGACGGCCGCCCTTTCGAGAATGTTGCTTTTACAGGAGGGGTGTACGCATGTGCACTGGGTTTAGGCGGCTGGTCAGACCTAAACAATTCAAGTTCTCTAGGGATAACTGCATTCAGAAAGAAAATGCTCTTAATGTATATTTTTTAAGCAATAGAAACAAAATTTAGCCAGCCAGCTGGGGGCAGGTCAATTTTATTTTTTCAAAAGAAAAATACTACACGCTAATAATGGATTGTATATGGACAAATAAAGCCTGGAGTTCATCTGAATGAAAATCACTAAATGTCTCTTTTTTTACAAATCTGGCAAATAATTTGGCACGTAACAATTTCTAAGTAGCCAAAAATATGGTGTGGCATAATTCGTGGTCCTGCAATCTGAAGAAATGTGTTCATCATAACCACAGTTTGAAGTAAAAGTACCATTTCCTTCATGAGAACATGTTCCATGCTAGATATAAGGATGCACCGTTACCTGTTTTCTCGTCTTTTTTGACAGCTTTTCCCTGCCACGGGCACCCTGCAGTCTATGGTTCCCTGTGTGGAACCGATAGCTACTGTTCCTTTCACACCCATCGGTCCAACTCAGCACACGACCGTCACTTCCCCGTTACAATATGGACAACCACAGCATGCGGTTGCTCTTCCGAAATTGCAACGGGACCTACTTGCGGCCAAGAAATATTACTGCAGCCCTAAACTACAAGTGAAGGCTCGCCGATCTGCTGCTAAGCGAACTTTGGCCTCATACGGACAATCCTCTGGACATTTCTTCATGGTTATCCCAAGCGTCCTCGGCATCCCAACGAGAAGTTCAGTCAAAACAAGATGCCTCCTTGCCTAAGGAAACTGTGCATGCCCTCATGAACTCTGCCTTACGGTTCTTTAATCGCAAGCAAACGGTTCCCTCCTTCCGTGACACTGACAATTGGGTTGCATCAACGGTAAAGAAACAGCGACCGGCCCCAGATGATGCCGGTCCTTCTCAGGTTTTCTCTGCTGGTTCTCGGCTGGTCTCACAGCCTCTTCCCCCACCCGATTGAGTTGAATCGGTCTCTGTTGCCAGCATCCAATGCGTCCATTGCCACCAGCGGTCCGCCGTCTCGTCACATACATTTAGATGACTCCTTTGCTGTGGAACCAGACCCGCCTGAAATCCTTCTGCCTGAGCTTCTGAAGACTCTTGAAAACATTTTTCCGGATTGCTTCTTATATAAGCCATCCATGGATGAACCAGAACCGAGCAAGAACAGTGTCTTGTCGACAGACTTCGGCATCGGTCTACGTGATCGGCTACATTGACAACAACCGTTTCTCGGTCAACCACCCGCCTTATTAACGACACTTCTTCAGACTGGCGGTTATCTCTTAGGCAACGGATCTCCACTGGAACTACACACCGAACCTCCTCCACCTCGTGTGGGTCGTGAAAATTCCTTTTCCTGTTCCGCTGGGGAAGGAACCGCTAGCCCTAAGGCTTTCGAGACTTACCCCAAGTCGGAATTCCTCACAGCAGATTTGAAAATGAACTTTGGCACGTCGTTTTTTCTTTCCCCGTTGAGTTCCTGCATCGGTTCTTAGGGACAATGAACGATTCTTGCGTATCGGTCTGTGTGCGGCATCATAAGCTGATGTCTTAAATACCATGGCTAATACGTTATGTGAGAAGCTATCCATGGATCCCTCACCGGACCACACTAGAGTTGTGGCACTTCTTATCAGCTAGGTCTTTCGCAAGGAGCGTTTTGCGACTTACCATTCTACGAATTGGTTCACACGTGTGCTCTTCAACTCAACTCTGTTACTTTGGGACGCGGCTCTGGACACCCCATCAAATCGACCAGGCATATTCTTCGAAATCAGCCTCTACACAAATCTGATATTCTTTTCGTGGACTTATTCCAAAGTTGATTCCCCATCTGGATATTACCTGCAAACCCACACGATCAAAAACCATTCACCGTCCGAAACCTTCCAGCGACAACGAAAACTGTTGGACCTCGGTCCCGATCCATACAGAATATCAAAGTCATTCTCCCAACGAAAGGACCATCTGCCCTTTCCATCTAAAGCCACGGGATATGGGCGCGGATGCTCTCGTGGCCGCAGCATTATTCCAGACAGGCGATCGGAGGCACGACACATTTTACGAGCCCTTACAATCTAGAGTCCAAGTTGGTTGAACGTGCCAACGGACAAGCAAAGTACATGTTCCGATTGTATACCCAGGATACCAATGAACAGCAATTACAACTTGGAAAAATAGTATTAACTTTCCAGAATTAGGAAAATGAAGCTTCTGTTTATCGGAGGCACAATAAGTTGAAATTAAAAGAAAGTTGCAACAGCTATGGGCAACTGAAATCATCGATTTATGTTATTCCAAAAGACGTGCAGGTGAGGAAGGCTGCTGGGAGGACGGTGCTCACTAATGTGAATGTGCAAAGATTGCAGACGTTTGAAATTTGAAATTTTGACACTGTGTAAAAGAGCGTCTACATTGAGTGCTTTTTGACACCTGACGCCGTGAATTTCTGGTTGACTGCCGGCGCTATATTACGTGTTGATTGTCGAATATATCGTGCTGGAGTGTGATTGGTAAGCAGAAAGTTGTAAAACGAATACGAAGAAGAATGAACAAATATCACCAAAAAAAGAAAATGTGGAATATAAAATGCGTGGAATACACTATACAGATTTTTCCCCCCTTTTTTTAACTTGAAGAATTCATAAAGGAAATTTAGTGAATGTGGACGAAGGTTAGTTGTCTAATACATATACTATAAATGTAAAATTAAAAACTTAAAAACGGATTTACATCAACGAGGATTACTGAGTACAAATTCGATTTGTGAATTGTTATCACCTCATTAAAAAAATACTTTAAATATGAGATAGTTATAAAGAAACCAGAAATAAATCTAAACGATGTGAGGAGTTTGCTTTTAGTCATTCAAAAAAAAAAAATACGAAAATAAAGTAGACATCATCAAAACATCCCTTGCTAGTTGAATCCTAGGTAGGCGGAAAATGACTAGCAAAACTTAAATACTGGCCAAAACACTACGATGAAGTTAAAAGAAAAAAAAGGTGTAAAAAAACTATTTTCAGACCTAATTTAACCATTTAAGGAACATAGATATTATAGTCAGCCATTGAAGAATTATTAGATAAAATTGTTAACCCTTGCTAAGGATTGGGTTGGAGTGGATGCTAATTGTCTTGTGCAGAAATAAAACCGATGGGAAAAATTGCCGAAAAATGTGTTGGCGGTTTTGGGTGTTTTTATTTTCTTGGTTTGCTGTTGTAATAGGTTAGGATGTTACTTTATACCAACAAAAACATTACCTACTTCTAGTAAGTATCTATTTTAAGTTCACTAGAAATCTTCAATTCACTACGGTACTGGAATGTTCAAGTACGTTTCCGACTTCATGGTGGTCTTGTTTGATTAAAATAGCAGGTAGGGATGTATTCGTCCATTATCTAGACACACGCTAGTGTGTCGCGCCAAGTTGGGCAACAATCATCACAACAAACATCACATTAATTCAATTGTCGAGGTTGTAAACCATTGTAGCGCGGCGCCATAGCGTCAGTGTCTTATATCTTGAAGCGTAGTCGGGCACATTTCAGGTACTTGGGGAAAAATAATAATGCGATGCAAAAGCTTAAATTGTGTTGAAATCAAGAACAATGACCCACCTGACAAAAATTAACTCGTGTAGGAATGGCCAGCTAAGCTGCTTTCAATGCAAAATCTGACCCTCAATAACGTTGAAAATGTGTAACTAGCTAGCTAGCTAGCTATCTAATTCTAGTCCGCTCATCCCCATGTTAATTTCCATAGGGTGATTATTCATCGATACCGAGATAACGGGAAGGCTTCCAGCTATGAAATAGGTCGAATGGCTGCAGTACGATACGAACTGCGTACTTTTTATGTTTTGGAGCCTAGGGGTGTAACGAGGATGGCGTGGGATGGTGCGTAAGTACGAAAATATTGTTATAACCATTGTTAGTATTGTCGGCATCGTCCCTCATTGGACAGCCAAAGTTCGGGCAATGACAACGTGTATACTGACGTGCGTGCCTAGACACACACTAGTGTAGCACGATAAATGTAAACAACGTTGGCAAAGAATTCACGTCCAACTCACGAAAAATAAACCAACTCTAAAATCAACGCAAAATAAATAAAGCCAAAAACTGGTGAAGAGGCTACCAGGTTAAGAGTGGTTCGGCCATTCAAAGGAGGGCTATCAACACACCAAAACTAACGAAATAAAACAAATTACAAAAAAATTTAAACCAAACCAAAAACCTATAAAGAGGAGATCAAGTTGAGAATGGTTCGGCCTATAGGTAAAAGGTAGTAGCAAATTGTTGAAAACCAATTCCTTGTTGACGTGCCACTTTATTACACATCTGCATGGTAGTGGAGTTGAGCCTAAGACACGCTGTTTTTTAAAAAAAAAAGGTCTGATATCATATCAAAAACCAAAACTGGTAAAAGGGGCCGCCAATCTCCGAATTGTTCGGCCCTTCAAAGGAGTGATATCAACACACTAAAACATTCGCCAACTTAAGCGCACCGAATAATACTTTGGACGTTAAATGAAAACTTGAACATTGCTACCGAAAGTAGCAATGTTCTAGTTTTCATTTAACCTTCGAACTATTAAGCGGTGTGATTAACTTGGCGAATGTTTTGGTGTGTTGATATCACTCCTTTGAAGGGCCGAACCATGCGGAACTTGGCGGCCCCTTTTACTAGTTTTGGTTTTTGATATGATGTACCTTTCATAACAAAAATTTATTTTTTGAATTTGAAATTGATACATTATTCGGATTTACACAAATGTCCATATTTATTGGCATTGTCACGCGAGCAATGTTATTAAAACTAGTCAATATTTTTTGACCGGATGAACCCCTTATGTATGTGTGGGTTGGGGGCGGAAACAGTGGAGCATTTTCTGATGGAGTGCGTATTGTACAGCCAGCAGCGACTTTCACTTTTCCGTGCTTCGACACTGCTAGAAGTTCTTGGTGTTTCGCCGCATGCAGGGCAGTTTAACAGCAATAATATACGCTCAGTGGTGAAGGTCTGCTCAATGTCTGGAAGGTTTTTGTAAATAGTTTTGTAACCATGGACATATTTGTTATTAGGTTATTGTAGCTAGATATTTATTGTGTACAATTGTTTTGTTGCTGGGGGCTGGTGACCCAATGGGTTAAGCTCTGTAAATAAAACAAACAACAAACAAACAATATTTTTTTTATCATCTACAGCACCATTACCTAAATGTCCGGCTTCTCTAGGGAATCTTGATGCGCTTTGTAGACCCTGTCGCAACGATAGTGATTGCGTAGCAGGTAGCTATTGTTGTACAAAAGGACCGTTTGCGTGTTGCGCACCTAAAGAAACTGGTGAGTTCTGTCAATTTTATTTATTTTAATTTTATTACTTATTAGTTTTACTGTAGAGGACACAACGCCGGCCACAGGTAAATCTTTCAGTTATCTTAAATACAGATGAAACTGGGGCGACAAATTCAGGCAACGTAAGTATTTAGCCACATCATAGTCAAATTCAAACCAAAAGATACCGTAAAAGAAAAGGCACTGACGACGATCTGTAAGCAGTATAATTGACAATCGTAATTAACGTGTTTGATTCAGAGTACAGGCATTGTTTATCAGAAACGGTAACTATTTTTTTTCTGAACAAGGAGCATGTGACGATGCAAGATATAAACGTTACCAAATTTTCTTCGCAATTTTTAGGCCGGAAATGAGCCGCCATCTTGGAAAAAATGGCGGCCATCTTTGAAAAAATTAACATTTTTAATATCTCGGCTTCTACTAATTCGCTTTTCTTTTTCTTTACACCAAATAAAAGGATTTGAAACGTACTACCTTTCATTATAGTATAATTATTTCGATATTTTTGATGGTTTACTAACAAATTTTAACTTAAAGACAAAAAACATGCATTTGCTCTTCCTTCAATTTCGCAATAAACTTTAAATAACCTCTAACGCTTAAATAAATATTTTCTGCCTATATAAGTTCTTGTGTTACAGGGTATTACAGAGTATTGCCTTTAATTTGATATATAGAACATCTATTTCGGTTCCATATAAGTGGAGTAATGGTTACGCAAACACAAAAACGGAATTTTTTTTTATAAAAAATATATAAGGGACACAAAAAGGACCGATCACTCGCCTCCGAAAATATCGACCAAATTTACACCAGTTATACGTTATTATATTACAAATGGAAAAATAAGGAGGAATACGCTGAATTCCCCCTCCCTCGGGAGGGGGGGGGATGGGGATGCACCACTCCCCCCACCCAAAAAAATATTTTTTTTTACTGGTAATGTCTTAACCATTCAAATTAATAACATACTAGTTAGGCATAATGTTAGCCAGAAAATTTGCTACAAGAAAGTTTCAATGCATATTTAGCGTAAAAATCTACCCTATGCTCTAAAATCGTTGTTTACCTATACACGTTTTAATTTTAGTGTGTAACTCCCAATTTTCTAAGTACATCCACAGTCTTCCTATTTAACTTAACTTGGTGTATTTAAGGGGTATGTTAAATATGAGTCGCTTACGACCATTTTACTATTTTGTTTTTAAAATTCCTTTGTGCAGTAATACTTTTTTTTTTACTAATGAAAATGAATAGAGGTTTTAGATATTTCAGCAGGACGTATTCTCATTATCCCATTCGTTTTGGTGCTTAACATGTCATTTAACAGCTGTAAATATAACACCCTGCATTTTAAATGGAATTCGGCTGACAGGCAAGACATGTGTGGTCCTGTATGGTTGTTTTATTATTGGAATATGTTTACAAATTATGCATTTAAACTTTATTTAATTTGTGTTATCCTTGTTGGAAGGAATTACATCATCAACTTAATTACAGTTAATTAGAGCCTAATTACATCATTAACTTAGTTAAGGGGCTTACTGAGTGGTTGAATTCGAAAATTCCTACCCCCTTTCACCTCCGTACGTTACTAATTAACGAGTGAATGATGGGCTGCATTAAAGGTCAATATTTTGTACCCACCCTTCATAAATATCCTAGTTCTGAGAATTCGGATGTTTGAAAGAGTACATCTAATTCGAAAATCACTACGCATTTTGAATGCTATGCCATTAACACTTCAGCTTTAAACCAGCATAGAATGGTCACTATGAATGATATACTATAAATTTAACCAGCCTTGGTGGAAAGAAGACATCGCCACCTTTCAGAAAAGACTAAGTACAGCCATTTAAGTTCACTAGGACGATTGCAGGAATATATTTAAGACGAAAATCGCGACACATGTTGACTGCTACGACAGTATCACTTACCCTTCAAATGGGCGTAAAATAACCTATATGAAAGATAAATATATTTTATTAGCCTTGGTGGAAAGAAGAAATCACCATCTTTCATAAAAGTATAACTATAGACATTTAAGTTAAGTAGAACGCTTGAAGGAGTACATTCTAGTTGGAAATCGTGACATATTTTGACTGTTATGACATTGCCACTTCGTTTTTAATTGAAGTAAGATAGCACCTATGTAAAATATACCTGGTAGTTTCCCGTAAACGAAACATCAGACCACTTTTTTTGGTCCTTTACCAACTACACTACACTAAGTTAATTTTAAGAAATGTTACCCATATACTTTAGTATTCATTACTCCATTCTATGGGACCGAAATAGATGTTCTATATACCAAATTAAAGGTAATTCTCTGTATTACAAGAACTTGCACAGGCATTAATCGATTGGTCTAAGCATTAGAAGTTTATTTACATTTATAGCGAAATTTAACGATGAGAAAATGCATGTTTTTATTTTATCTTTAAGCTAAATCTGTTAGCAAATCATTAAAAATATCGAAAGTGTTATATGTAGTGAAGGATAGTACGTTTCAAATGCTTCTATTTGGTGAAATAAAAAAACAGGTTGGTAGAAGTCAAGATATAAAAAATATTAGAAAATCTCTCTCTGGCGCCATTTTTTTTTCCAAGATGGAGGCTCATTTCGGTCTGAAAATTGTAAAGAAAATTTGGTAACGTTTATATCTAACGTCTTCCGAAATAATTAATACATTATTCGGATTTACACAAATGTCCATATTTATTGGCATTGTCACGCGAGCATGGTTATTAAACGTAGTCACTATTTTTTTTATCATCTACAGCACCATTACCTAAATGTCCGACTTCTCTAGGGAATCTTGATGCGCTTTGTAGACCCTGTCGTAACGATAGTGATTGCCTAGCAGGTGGCTATTGTTGTAAAAAAGGACCGTTTTCGTGTTGCTCACCTAAGAAAACTGATGAGTTCTGATAATTTTATTTATTTTAATTTTATTATTTATTACTTTTACTATAGAGGACACAACGCAGGCCACAGGTAAATCTTTCAGTTAACTTAAATCCAGTGAAACCGAAGAGATAAAAATTCAGGCAAGTTAGTGTTTAGCCACATCATAATCAAATTCAAACCATAACGTACTGGAGGTGGTGTTGGCCCGTTTGCGCATTGGTCACACTCGACACACTCACTGTTTCCTTTTGCGGGGGATTGACCCTCCTGAATGTTATTGGTGTCGGCGGCCACTTACGGTCCGGCACTTCCTTGTTGATTGTTGCCATCTTGATGGTTTTCGTCGTCGTTTCCATCTTCCGCATGACATTGTGCGTCAATTGGGCGATAAGTCTGTCCTCCTGTCCGGTGTTTTTCAATTTTTGCAGGAGTTACAGATGTATGACAAGATTTAGATTAGGGGTTTGAATAATATCTCTGTAATGTGTGGTGCAGTGGCAACCCGGACCACTGCACTGTGACTGAGGTTGGCGCTAATGATCAAGCTGTCGACGCGCCATTAAGCCTCATCTCCCCCCCCCCCATAACGTACTGTAAAAGAAAAGGCACTGACCACGATCTGTATGCAGTATAATTGACAATCGTAATTGACGTGCACGATTCAGCGTACATGCATTTTGTAATCGGGGTTGCTTGAAAGTTTCGAAAGTTATAGAACAGAAGTAAAAACAAGATACGTCACTTGAAGGTATAGGAGTTATGTCAGCACGTTACGCTTAAATAAACGGAAGTTAGCTATAGATATTAAGGAAGAAACACAATGGTGCCAATAATCTGAACAGCACCATTGTGTTTCTTCTGAAAGCTACATTATAAAAGTTGTAAGATGGATGTAGCAGAGGAGGAAGTGAAAGGGGAGGAAGTGACGTGAAGGGTATGTCGATACCCTGTAACTATTTCAATCTGGAAAGTAGCCATAAATAGGCCGAGAATTTTCAGTATTTGCACGATAGAAAAGACAAAGGACGAGTGTTCGGCAAAATGAAGTGTATTGTTGCTGTCCAGTAACAACCAATAACAAATGGTATATTATATCATATTATTTTATTATACGATTTAAAATTGGAGCATTTAATCCACGCACCATTAAGCCTCAATTTCTTCCTACTCCCCCCCCCCCATTTCAATAAGTCAGTATACCCTAATGGATATGGTGCAAGCTTGCTACTCTGAGGTTGTGAGAATGTGTTCGAATACATTTCAAGCTGCTAAAAAGGGTCATTGCTGCATTTCAAGCTGCTAAA